>CM035595.1:33316539-33441539 GCA_020423425.1 Chrysopa pallens | reverse complement strand
TGGTATATCAAACCAAATAAATGTCCAGCTCTGAAATAATATTTCTGAAGCAAAGTGTTTGTTTGTATTACAAGAGCAGATCATAGTTTCAATGTTTTGGTTGTAAGTTGTAGATTTACGAAGAATACTTAGGGAATACTTAGAATACGAACGTTTCCACACCTAAGAATCGTATGCGAATTATTTTTCTTTCAAAATAGCGCAAATACTAGTTCTTTTATTTTTTGCTTTTATTTGTTATGATGGGTAATATAGTTGCTCAATAATTGCTCAAAGTTACGAAAAATGTTTATTAAAGTTATGATTTTGAAGTGATTTATATTTAACTTATAATTTTTAAATTATTATACTGAATTATCCAATAAAGAACGTTTGATTAATTTTATGTTTATTAAAAAAAAACCTTATGGTTAATATGGCATTAACCATCCGAAATTAACTAACTATTAGTTTTTTTTACACATTTTCATTTGGAACAATTACATTGCAGCGGAAGGTAAATTTTGAATAATTCTACGTTCAATAAAATTGTTACGAATTTTGCTGTGAAATGTTACAAAACCTAAAAAATGATTTACTTATAAGTAAACAGATTATGATGTTTAAGTAAGTATTTTATATTAATTGTTTTTCAAATCAAATTGTAATTAAATCAAGGCTATTCCTTAAATATACATATTATTATAGGCTGAATGAGAAAAAAATATTATCTTGTATTGTATTTCTTAATATAATTAAATTATATTGTAATTAAAAGTCAATTATGCGAGAAAAATAATTTATTGTTTTTAAAAATAATTACTTTTATGTTATTTTATTGTGTATAAGATAAGTATTGAATTTATTTCTAATAAAACTATAGTTCAATTAAGTGCGTTAAAGAGTAATGTGCGTAATACTTGTGCAATCATTTAAATTATTTGATAACGAATTATTCGGTAAACAAATTTTCTTACATGGGAATGTTATAGGAATTAACTCAAAAATCAAGACCTCGTTGACTTCATATTTTTAAGTTTCGAGATCACCGAAGCTTTTTTCGCGACATTTCACAAAAAGTCTCTATGTGAGTCTGTCCATATCTCCGTATGTAAATTTTTGTAACACATTTACCCGCGACAAATAGATGCTATCAATCCAAATTTTTTTACAGTAGGAAGGTGTCCATACACAATCATGACCATTATTCTGAATGACATCAGTCAATTGGATCCCATGATTCCACGACTAAACTTTTAAACATTAGTTAGAAGAAATTTTTGAAAGCAAAAAATCTATATTTTTAAAAATAAACAACGTTTGTTTGAGTTTTTCATAGAATATCTAATTTCACTACAATTCTAGATTTAATATTCTCTAGGTTTATCGAAATCCTTCTTGATTATGTTGCTCTATTGTATGTAAATTTTAAATAATACTGTATTATCTCTGAGTTAATTCTATTTGTACGACAACTTTTTATAATGCTTTAATTTCCAACATCCGAACATCGATACCATTCAACTGTTGCTTTAATTTAAAATTCAGGGCAACATCAACGACGAGGTGGCCGAGTGGTTAAGGCGTTGGACTGCTAATCCAATGTGCTCTGCACGCGTGGGTTCGAATCCCATCCTCGTCGATTACTTTTTACCTTAAATGAAATTTCATATACACCACCAACTTATAGTTTTATCCGACTGAATATAATTTTTTTAGCGGACATAATTCAAAAAGAAAATACAGGTAATTTGACGTTTGGGCTAGATTGGGTTGTTCAAAATTGGATTTTTGCTAATTTTTCAAGCATCGTCGTATGTTTATACTTTCAGTGGTAGATCTATAGATTGAATTAGAGAATAAATGTTTCAATCTCTCAAAATACCATTTTATTGAGAAATAGTCGATTCTTTAATCTTGGAGTACCAATGGTAGTCAAATTCAAGAACTCTTCTTGTTATTTCCTGCTCTCAAGTTTCTAAAATAAACTTGTGGTGGGGTGGCTCTGGTTCTATCTTAAACGGTTATTGTAGTTGCAGCCACAGAAGGGAAACTGCTGCGTCCTTTCGTAATTGCAGGCAGGTAAGGTGATTTCAATCAGTATTAGTGATTTTGACGAAGGATTCGTTGTGCACGTAATTATATGGTCATTAATTATTATGTTTTATACCGAATCCACAGTTCATAGGCCACAGTATCAATTTCCATAGGACAAAAAGGGGAAGTAGATTCTGAAATATTGATTTGATTTTTGGAGTAATGATACTTTTTGGTAGAACTGTTGATGGTAGAAAATAATTTTTATCTACCACCAAGTTAAAAAAAATTCAAACAAACATTTACTAATTTGGTAAACGTAACTTGTTTTCAATCTTTCAATCTCATCTTTTTCATTAATCGCGTCACTTTTATGTAATATAATTTTTCCTTATAACATAATTACCTATATTTTCTGTTGTTTTTTTTTAAAATATTTTTAAGTTGGCACACCTGTTGTTCTAATTAAACGTTTTAAAATCAACCAACAAGTGATTTTTAATAACATTACGAGAGGTTTTCAAATGTGTAAGTGTTATTTTTAGCGAATTTCCTCTTCAAGAAAAACGAGCTAAAGGCTTTGTGCAGATTCTTCAAAGTAGATTTAGAAAATGAGATATATGGATGGGAAATGAGTACTGAGAAAAGGCTTTTAATACCATATTTGAAATTCTTATAAAAAAACCGATGTTGCTATACGAACTTTAACCATGCACCCCCTCCTCCCCATTAATCGTGTTCATACCGATGCCTTGAATCACGACATTATCTATTATAAGAAGATAAAATTTCAAGTTTGAAGTTTCTACCTTTAAGAACATCGGTACTCTAATACAAAATTTCACCTCACTCCCCTATAAAATGTGAATAATATTTTCAGATTTCTAATTTCAAAGAACATACTTTCATACAAAGTATGGACCCCTTCGATCTGATGTTAAAATTTCCAAAATTGTTTTTTATCACCTTTAATGTAGATTTCAGTTTTCTCGGCTCAGTACTTTTATACATATATCAATTATGCTTAAGATGCATTTCACTAAGTGTACGCAGCTACTGATTGATGTATTCTTTTTATAAATATGGTATTGACATCTGATATAGAAGTTCATTTATATAAATGATTTGAATTCATTTTAATAAGTGTTGTTGTTTAAATCAAAAAACCATTTAAATATGACTTTTATTAATTGCTTATGATTATATATAATAGTTATACATACTATAGAGATAGTTTTTGAGATGTTTATTACTACTGATGTTAGAGAAAGAAATATTTACAACTTAACAACTAGTAGAAGTTAATTATACTGAATATAATTTGATTTTATCATAGCGAAGCGTGTGTTAAGATATTTATCTTTACAGTTGAAGCGACACGGAGAAATTTTTGTTGTTCTTAATTATAAAAGGGAATATTTTCTAAGTGTAATTTTTTGATTGAATATTGTTGTGTTTTTCTATTTAATGCTAAAAATCTTATATTGAAAATTTCCAAAAAAGAGACGTCTCCGAACAAAAAAGTGCGAATTTCTGATATGAAATGATTATATGTAAATTTCAAAGTACTTAGAAAAACGTAAATTTTGGTGAAAAGTTTTCATTCCTACGATGTCTGGTACAAATGTTATGAGCAAAAATAATTATTATTTAAATGTACGCATTGGATAGAGCTTTTTAAATTCTACACTTTGCGACTCATTAGAGCTTTGTTACACCGTAAATAAGCTAGCGTCAAATAAAATAGTATATCAAAAAATTGCTCCTAATATGCGTTCGCTCTATTTATATAATTAATAGTTAATTAGTAATTCATTATTAAAAATTTTAAATTTGTGATAATATCAATTTACATTTATATATTGTAATCATAAATAATAAAAAATATTGTATTTC
Organism: Chrysopa pallens; assembly: GCA_020423425.1. Lineage (NCBI taxonomy): Eukaryota > Metazoa > Arthropoda > Insecta > Neuroptera > Chrysopidae > Chrysopa > Chrysopa pallens. The sequence goes on along the minus strand of CM035595.1, from coordinate 33,437,627 downwards.
AAACATTGCTCTAGAAATGTTCTTTCAAATTCAGCAATTGTTACACTTAAATAATTAATAATCTCAGTTGAGAATAAATTCAATCGAAGTTTCAATGGCTAATATTCAGCTATTGAAATATCGCACATACAAATGGTTATTTTGAGGAAGTATAACTGTAATTATACATTTCGAAAGCCTTAGAAAAGTTGTAGGGACTTTTAACAAAGTATATTGAATTAGAAGCAAATTACGCTTAAAATATAAAATATTTTTGTAAAATATTTCTGAATTTACATTTTAGATCATTGATATTTCAAAAACTAAAATATATACTAAAAAGTTTACACTAATTTGTCGTCTAAGGTTGTCGCATTGTAACTGCATACGATTTTGAATTAAAACGTTTGTTAAACCCGTGTTGAAAAGCTACATTTAATGATTTGAGGCGTACAAGTAGTCAAATTAAATTTATTTCATTATATTTAATTAATATCATTTATAAATAAACTATTTATGCAGAAATTTTAATTAATTATTGTTGAAATAATTTTGCAAACTTTTTTTTATTTATTAAATAAATAAATATTTCTTTCCATTGAAATGTCATAAATATTCCAAAACTATTTTTCTTATGATAATTAATTTGCACTAAAATATAAATCATTAATTATATAAGAAAAACAAAAATGACAGACGGTATTTATGGAATTGTTATGCGTGTGGTAATTTAGGTACTTATATCTTTAAGATCTTTGTGATCGTTGTTTGTAAGCAGTGGTGTAATATTATAAACGGGTCTTTGGGTCAAGAATTTTGGAGAGTACTATTTACGTCAATACTTACATCAACAGTAACACCTTATTTAGGGACAAAGCTGTCATTCATAAATTTCATAAGACGGTTCTGTAACAAATTTCAGTTTCCTCCACTCTGTTGTAGGTATATATTAGACATTACGAGCTCGTGTGAAGTTTGAGTAACGGCGTTTCTGAAAGGTTAGTCATTAAAAATCTTTCGTTTAGGAGTATCTGGCAGCTCGCAACCGATACTGGATGTGTTTTTGATTTTTTAAAACTTTTAAAATCAGAACCCAACCCTATCGAAATTGATGCATATTAAAGCTTCTACATTCAAAAACTTGGAAATGAAACAATGATTTATATAAAGGACCTCTTTCAAATTCCGATTAAATATTTCAAATTTCTACCTTAGAATTAATTTGAAATTATGTAATTTCATAATATATAGTTTTAGTTTTGCAATTTTAACTTTCATTTTTGAGATTTTAAAGTAGCAAAATTATGTGGTACAATTCTTCAGTATTATTTGCCGAATACTATACACATGATAGAAATTCATTGGTTGACGTAGAATTTTGAAAGTATGAAGTGCGCACTTACGAGAATATCATTGTACAAACCATCAGCAAATTAGCAACGAGTGTCTCCTTGGAGAATTCTTAAAATTACATCATTCATATTGATGATGACTAATTTGTATTCGAAATATGTATTTATAAAATATAGAAATAATTTTGATCTAGGAAAATGGGGGCAAAAAATCGATATTTATTCGAAAGATCTTAGAGTGCTTTTTGATAATATTCACTGTTCTAGTTTGTCCTTTGACCACCGGTCCTTCATTTTTGAACAACCGTTTCATTTTTGAGAGTAAGTCTAAAAATAGCATTAATTAACTTAATACATCTATTTTACAAAGAAATAAAATTTGTTAGTTTCTAACCTTGTAAAATATAATATGAATTGTATCTCTCGTGCAATATCTGATTCTGCAGAAGTTACATGCAACACCTTAAAAAACACCTTCAATTGAAATTAAAAAAAAAAAATAATAATATTATATATATTTATTATCAGTAATTGGTGCGATAATAGTTAATATATTATACATAATATTAATAATAATATACTCTTCATTATATACCCATACAATACCGGTATACAAAATAACACACAGTGCAGACATAATTATGTTATGCAAAAATGATACCATCATCTTTACATATCAACACAGCAGTATTTACAATAAATATATAGTGAAAGTCACATAGAACTGTTCTGGGCCAAGTATTTGGCTGATCGCTCGCCAATTCCCTGCTTCTTGGACCCTCCATTCCACGTTTCTTAGCCAGGCGTTACGCGGTTTTTAGATCTTCTTGAAGGTTCAGTCCAATACCTGAAGAATAATATCATTTGATTGTTTTTAAAGGGTGTGCCAGATGAAACTAAACATTCTCTTTTTCATTGTTGTTGCTAGTTGGGTATTCGTCATAGACCGCTATTTGAAATTTTATAAGCAAGTTAACTTCACAATCCATGTTCAGAAGCCGTACAGTAAGGTAGACTTGACGTTTGATTCGAATATTTGTAGCCTCAATTTATTTCTTAATTTGGTGCATCTCCAGATTAGTTGTACAAATGCTACTTTGACTTTGTTTATTCTCTGAGTTTCGGTCCACTTTGTTGATATTTTAGCTGTTAATTGTAACTGGTGCACTGTTTGTGCTCAGTTTATTATTATATCTTTGGTCTTCTTCGTATTGATTTTAGTACCGACTTTATTCTCTCTCGGTTCAGATTCTCCATTTACCCTTTCGTTTCGGTAATTGAGCATGCCATGGAACAAATATCGTCGTAAAAGTTTAGATCTTTGATCCTCTGGGTCAATCTCCATTGTAAGCCTCTCAGAGTAGTTGTTACTTTTCTCATTATCAGTATTAGGAACACTATAAGAGACAGAATGAATGTATGCCTAACACCTGATTTTAAATGAATCAGATCGCTGATTTTGAACATCGATATATAAATATCAGAGATGTTCCGAATATGCCCCGTATCCATATCCGCGGATCTCGGCACTGATTATCCGTATCCGTGAATCTGGACACTGATTATCCGTATCTGGCACAACCCTGAGATATATTTAACATTACAAACAAAAGAAAAGTGTTCATTAGATTTTTATATGAAATCTGCTTCCGCTTAGAATATATCTTTATCACTCATGTGTATTTACATGCAATTGAAAGCATGTGATTTTTCTAAGTAAGTGTTCGATTTCCCGTGAAATATACCACTTTATATAGTGCGCCTTGATTCACTTACTTCAGCGAATTCATTTGATCAACACTGGTGAATCTATTCCAACAATCCAAATTAGGTAAATAATTAAAACACTGATATAAAAAATGAAATTTTTTAATTTTCGCTTAAGGATATTATAAACTATTGTACAAAGAATATAAAAAATATCTTTTATGTTTTATTTTCTTTCTTTGTATATTTTTAATGGGTCATAAGTATCCAAATTCATGATTTTTCAATTGTTTAAAAATTCATATCTCCAAAAATATAAGCTTTATCATAAATAGTAGGAAGACATTTTTTATTCGCATTTTATCAAAGATATATATAAAAAAAAAAATATTTCCCGTTTGAAAATAGCAATTTCTTACAATTGATTAAATAATTTCGGTTTAAATATATGGCACCAAGTTGCCAATATATATTTATATAATCAGTAGGACAATTTGAAGAGATCTGCGTAAATAATTGAGGTGTTTTAACCCTTGAAGGTCTTGAGTCTCCTGAGTGTGTTTTTACTAACAACTTTATACTAGTCTTTCACTGTATTTATAATCAACCATATATTATATAAATAAAACCCTATAATTATTTCAATTATTATGTTAAAAATATTACTTATTATTTATAATATCAACTTACAGTTATAAATAACAATTATAATAAGATCAAAATTCATAAATAAAATATATATTATGTCAAAAAAATATGATCATAAATTACAAAATATTTTTATTTTTTTTTTTTGGAATGACTTTTACATGTTTATATTTTATTTTTATTTTTTTAAATGCAAATATGATTATTTTATGCACAACTGTTAAATCGAAATATTGACGAACTCGGGATATCAGTTAGCTATGTATTACTAATGTATTACTTGTACGTATTTTAAGGGTGGTCGTGTTTCACATCGTTACTGCAAGAGTTATTTGTTGGCAAAAATTGGCTCAAAAACTTTACCTACCATGTATAGGTTGTTAATTTTATATTCTTGTTAGCTTGTACATCATTTACGAGTTTATATGGTCAGAGTACCTTTAATATCATGATTTAGCTGAAATGAAATATCTATAATAAGATAAATAATACATATAACACCCGACATAATCTGCTTCGTTAGGCTACATGGGGGGAGGGAAGGGCGTAAGAAGGGCTAAAATATGACCACGTGGTTTATGGACGCTCCTTTACACATAAAAAAATTACAATAATATATGAAATTTTGTTTTTATTTCAACTCCATTATTGATCGAAAAATAAGACTACACTATTTCAAGCTGACATAAAACACCTGGACCGAAAATGGTAATTTCTCCACCTCCTACCTCATTTTCTTAAAAATATGAAAGATGCCATAAAAAATATTTGATATTTTACCCATAAAAATCTAAACTAGACTCAATACCAAACAAAATTGGAAATTAAATTAGAATAGATTAAAACACGAATAAGTTATAAGCTCTTAAATATTATTTTCCATCTGTTTCTTGAGAAAAAAAAGTTTTATGAGTGATTCTACAATAAGTAATCATTTTTTATGGAAAAATCGCACAACAAAATTTTAGAATATTTATGTAATTTATTAAACAACATTATTCACAATCAACTCGTTTGTACCTACTAACATTATTTATCTTAAATTTTAAAGGAGAATCTATATAAGTGCCATGGACATCGATAGGCTCTCTTATCGTAAAATGATCCTTATGTATAATTACTATGGAGATGAATGTGTATGTCGTGCAAATCTCCTTCTTTGTTTAGTTAGAATTTTGAACGTCCATATTATGGCTAGTTTTTAAGATTTTTAAAAAATAATTTGAAATTCATATTCTTGAAGTAAAGATGCTTCAATTGAAGTGATAAAAATTCGTGTATCTTCCCTATCCTAAAAGAATTCTTTTCGAATAATCCTCTTAAAAATATTGTTCAAATTACGTAGAATCATTCCTGTGAATTTATTTGAGATTGCATAATTGTTTTTGTTTATTTATTTTTTTTTTTAAATCTCTCGTATATTTTTTTTTCAAAAGATAATCATGAACTAATTATGTAAATACTAATTAATATACTCGAAATGACTTAACAAAAAAAAAAAAAAAAATGAAAAAGTTGATATTATTATTATAGTGTTTAAAATCAGGCGTGGTTGCGGCAATTGGTCAGTCATTACGATGGTATATTCAGTTTATTAGAGCTGTTGTTGGTTGATTTAATCAATGTTAATATTTTTTGACTATATGATTGAATATTATTATTTTTAATCATACCCACTTATTTTTATACACATGAAATTTTAAAATTATGAAGTAACATTTATGAACATTATTTAATAAATAAATATATGTCAATTGAATTGTATTTCTTGGAAACATTTTATGTTAATTGTTATTTTTTTTTTTAATACAAGTATTTTGTTTTTTGGTTATTTATGGGGTCATCAATATTTATGTGAAATTAAATCAGATTATTATCTCTAGATTAAGCGAGATTAGGGGTTGGACATGATATTTGAATTGATAAATATGTTAAGTCAATATAAAAAATATAAATCTAATTTTTGAAGGTGTATTAGTAGTTATACAGGTATAATGAATTATTAAATTCGCTTTATAGTGAAATGACCCAGGCAATATTTTTGTTTGTTAAAAGTATGAGGATTGTATCTTAAGTGAAAAGAGAGAAAAATAAGAAAAAAAATCTTTTTGAGGTGTGGAAAAAATTATATATGTATATACATATATATTTGTCCTTTTTTCCTCCAAGCCTAGGTAAATTCAACAGAATTTCTGATAAAATTTCAAATCTCCTTATTTTTAACATTTGAAAAATTAATTTTTAAATTCCGAGATTTGAAATTTTATCAGAAATTTTGTAGAATTTATGTAGGCTTGGAGGGAAAAAGGAAAAAGATCTCGGTATATGAAATATTTTATAGGAGATTTTTATTAATTCAGAAGAAAAAAAAAAGTAATTTCAAAGATCGCTCCTCATGTTGCTTTTCTCTATTGAATTAGATTTGAATCGAATGGGAAATTTACTCAAAAGTTTCATTTAAAAAAGTTAAAATTCGCCCAAGGGTAATACAAGCATAAAAGAAATGGATCTCCTACTTGTACACCCATATCTCTCTATATACTTATCTATTTATATATAAAACAAAGCCCTTCGGTGCGTACAAATCTTCTAATTTACATTAAAAATTATTGATTTATTTTCTTAAAAAATTTCTTTATTTTCAAAGTATGTCAAAACTGATTAAGCTAAGTAAACTATACAAACTTTGAATACAAATAATATATTTTTGATAAAATTTTATCTAATGAAATCTTTTTGCTTAAAATTAGTAGTTTTGTAGATTTCTGTTTTTATTTTTATGGCAATTTTAAACTTTCAAAAAGAGTGCACTTACGCACCTTCCTTGATACCCGCTCCAAAAGGTTTCTTATTTAAAAAAAAATAAAATGATTATAATTGGAGCTGTTCGAGGTAAGGCCTTTACTTCTGAATTATTGGAAATCAGTGAGTCAGTCACATTTGAAAAAAAATAAAACAAAAATTATGATTAATAATGTATTTTTCAATATTAACTTTTTGTTTGTATATATAACATTAACTGTCAATCACCATAGTAACCCATAAGTTTAATTGCCTTTTTTTATAAACACAAATAACTTGTAGTTAAGAGTAAGTTATATCGGATTTGAATATGAGGAATTAGATGAGCGGATTGTTACATCCTCGATTTCTTTAAATTTATTACAATATCTTCTCTTTTTTAATATACTGATTCCTTGGCTATAAAGTTTTCATTTTTCTTTATAAATAACCATTAGTTTTTCTTAATATTATTTTCGCAACTAAAAAATAAAAAAATTAAAATCGAATAAGTATTAAAAGAATCTAATCCAGTTTAATTCAAGCAGCATCGTAATTTCGTAACAGTGATTAATTTCGATTACTAAAACATTCTAATATTATTACTATGAATACAAGCGAATTGTTTTTATATTGTGTATTATTGTCTTATTCTACAACTTAGGTATTTCTAAAAACTCTTGTTGTATTCACACACATAAAATTTATAGAAGTAGAAATAACAATTGTATCCCAATAGATAAACGTCTATTATCGTTTTTTATTGAAAGATAGTAAGAAATTTTGTGGCGCGATTTTTCTCTAGAAAATGACCGCTTATCGTAGAATCACTCATAAAACTGTTTTTGCAAGAAGGAGATGGAAAACAATCTTTAAGAGCTTATGACTTATTCGTTTTTCAATATTTAAATTATTGAATTTTGTTTGGTATTGAGCCTAGAGTTTCACATTTTGATGGTTAAAATACTAAATTTTTTTTATTACTTCTTCCCTATTCTATGTGCACTCACTTACTTTTAATACTCAAATCCGACAAGTACCCTTATAATTACGTTGGACAATAATACAAAAAAAAATAGAAATTATATAGAAATTCATAGTAGACGCTTGCGTAGGAAAATTCACATGCAACCCACGCGGTGTTCGACATTCAATTTATAGTTTTTACGATACTAATTTTCATAATATGGAAACACCATCACATTTACCACTTTAAGTGAACTTATAACAGACGTTACAAGTGGTTATAGTTCATACCAATAGTAAAAGTTATTTAAAGTTTGTGTTTTTAAAATTTTTAAACGAGTGATTATCGTTTAGTTTTGTTGTAAGTAATATTTAATTATAAATTATTCTTACTATTATGCAATTCGGTGCACTTTCAACGCGATAATATTGTTTATGCTTAAAAAAAATATTGCTCATATTTGGAAAAAAAATTTACATAAAAATATTGGTTCAGGTGTTCGCATCAGAAAACTTGTCTCAGTACAAAAATTTTCACGAGAGCAATAGTATAATTTTGGTGGTGGCGCAGGATACATGCAGTTTTACATAAATAGACATACTTAACCCATTTATCTGCGCTCCCACCAAAATTAATAGCATTTTGTAGCTGTAACAAAGCTGATGATCTTTAAGTGACTAAATATATTTTGATCTAACACAGGGGCTAGCAATAGTCTCAAATGTGAAGATAACAGCTAACAGTGTTAATTATTTAGATACTCGATATATGAATAAATATATAATAATAATACGTATTATAATTACATATATGTTTATCAGATAATTTTTCAAACAAAATTTGACTGTTTAAAAAAGCATCCATTTTTTCTTCTTTTAAGGTTTAAGAGTTTGGTCAATAATCCCCTGAAATCCATGGCTCATTTTGCTTATTCACTTTTTAAATCAAGAATACGCTATCAAAATTTCAGTTTTTGTTTTTGTGTTCTAAATGACGGGCAGGCGGATGAATTAGCAGGTGATTCTTTGACCATCCATACTAAAATTTTTCTAGCTCCTTAATATTTGCTATAGTTTCAAACTTTTTACGAGAACTATTTTACTCTGACATAGTTTTTTGGTTTACTGACCTAAAATAAATTCAAAATATTTGATAATGTATTTATTAAATAAATTTTGTCTATTTAATAATTGGCTTTTACTATATCATGTATTCTGAATTCCCATTTATCAAATTTAATGCATTCACCAATAGATCTAAAGTGTGATAAGGTTTACTAATTAGTTTACTTTGTGTAAAACAATAAAAAAAAATGTAAATAATAGTAATAATGTTTTTTATTTCTATTAAATTTATTTTATTGCCCAAATAGGTATTTTACATTATAACATACAACCATTTGTTTAATTTTTCGTTATTACCAACGTTCAAAAATTGAGGTAAAATCGTTTCTTTCTAAACATATTTATGTTATGTTTTAAAAGTAGCCCAAGAGTTTATTGCTGATATTATCTTAACTGAAGACTTTGAGTATTGTCATGGTTATGAGATAGAATGCACAAAAATAAAATAAAACAAGGGAAAATAACAATTAATAAAGTTAATTGTTTAGAAACTCATATGGTTCAGTATCAATGTTTGAACTATTTTTAATAACTAGCATTCACAAAACACTCTAAATATGCAGTTCATACAGTTATAAATACATATAATAATAATAATATTGTGTATTGAAAATATATGTGCTTAGATGAGAAATTTGCGCTAAAATTGTGGCTAATCTAAACAATTTACGAAAAAAATATTCCAAACAAACGTTGTTTGTTTTAACATTTTTTGTCTTCAACATTTTGATTTTTTTTAACATACACAAATTGGTCAGCGATAATTGATGGTACCTCGATGCTACACAGCTCGACTGGCTAGAAGAGATAAACGCGTGGCACGTATATAAAAATTAATAAACAAAACACAAAATAAACAAAAACACGTCTACTGGACGAGAAAACTATGTGGCAATATGCGGTCCCCAATATGTTGCGATCACGGCATGTCATTCGCATCATGCATGTCGCGTTGCGCTGTGCCACACGCGACGCAATATTATTAGATATTTGTCATCATATTTGATGACAAATAGACAGACGGATGGACGAAAATGTAGGAATTTGATGGATATTTGACCGATATTACACTGTTTTTATTATTTTAATACTGAATATGCCATTTGACTAAGGTTAATTAAAATATCAATAGAGTGATTACTTTTACTAGCTTGTGTATCTAAAACAAAAACTTTGATGGACGAATGTGCGTTTTTGAAACTTATTAAATTAATGTTAATCGAATCATCTAATTTTTATACCTTTTTATTTTTTGTGTAAATATAGCCATTAAGTTCTTCTAGGGTCATTAGCCCTGTTGCTATTGCTTGTACAACAATAAAAATAATTTTCTTTGTTCAATAACAATCAATATACCTGTAATCTATTTTTATTCACCAAAAAACAAGTTAATATTCTTTTCATTTCCAATAAAATAGAAATTTCGTGGTATCATGATTGTGTTGAATCTTTCATGTGTCTTCTCTATATCATTTATTGTATGAAAAATTATTAATTACTTTAAAACGCTATGTTATAGAAAAATGTGTCAAAGGTACTTAACCTTTGGTGTTGACAATTTACTGTGGAAAATTATGTATTTTAAAATAGTTTTCCTAATAATATGAAAAATTGAACTGTTATGACTGGTGAATAAACTCACGTGCATAAGTTATTTTCATGTTTTTTATACAAACTTTTCAATACTTCACAACAATAAGTTGATTTTCCTTCTATTAATAAAAATAATGTTTATATTATACTATTATAGATGAGAACAGTTAATCCAGAAGTTAACTTCGTTTATTGGAAAGTTAGCTCGCATAATCTTAAAAGCATTAACTTTGCAAATTTAAGCGCAAGTTAAAGCTAGCCGTTAAAAGATAACTATCCGAAACTTATACTACTTTTGGGATGCAATATATAAGTTAATAAATAAACCAAAAACCAAGCAAGTAAATTAACTTTTATTACAAAGCCAATTTCCTGGAAAAGCTTTTACAAAAATTCACTAGTTGATACCACCTCGGGCGGTATAAGTGTTTCAAATTACTAATTAACAGCAATTTTAAATGTACGTATTAAGCAAATTAAAATATTTACAATTTGAAAAGTCGCTATATTTGATAGGTTTTTTTTTTTTTTATTTAGCAGAAACTTCCCAATTTTTATTTGCCATATGTCGTTTTGTTGGCTTTTTTACTCCTAAAAGTTTTGTACAAAGCTTGTTTCGTTCAAAAGTTTTGTTTTCCAGAAAATTATTTTTTGCATTTTTCATATTACCTAGAAAACTAGGCTTTTGGCCTGTAATTGACCGCATGATCATCTTCTCTCTGTCAAAAATGTTGTCAATTTAATGAGGTTATGCTCAGTCCTCTCTCTATGTCTATGCTTCATTCATTCATCAGCTTTGGTTCTATATGCTATCTATGCCTGTGACAATACACGTTAAACTTATAATAGCCCATTTTGCGTTAGACGTTATTGACCAAAAGCCAATGATCAATTTTGTGTGGTTAACCCTTAAATTTCAAAGAGGGCACTTCTAATCGTTCGTTTTACTCTTGAAATTTTAGAACATTATTTTCGATAGAATTTTATATTAAAATAATTTTTTTACCAGAGTTCTATCCATCTTATTGTTGCCAAAACACTCTAAGTATTTATAAAAATAATGTTAATTTAGTAAATTTATCAGTTCTGAAAAAAATTACATCACTAACAATATGCCATTGAGAAAACCGTCAGTAATTTGTTTTATATATGTTTATACTTCTTATGAATAAATTATTCATGAATTCCTAGAATTGTTGTTTAATTTTCGAATTCAGTTTATCGAACTTCATCCATAACATTTTCTTAGAATGATATTGTCGATAACATATAATTGATGGATATTATTCCTGGAAGTACTTTTGTTAGAATTAATAGTTTTTGATTTTAGTTCTAAACAAGAAAGTGTTAACATTTTCGATGAAAATTATGTATAACAAATACTACAATGGAAAATATATTTCAAGGTTATCATAGAAATTAACATAAATTCGTAATGAATCATAGCTATTTGTTTGATAATATGAAAATTCTCAAAAAATTGTTATTGCGTATATAATAAATCTAATAATTATATCATTCGATCAAATAGTAGTGATATTATATTGCAGTGTGGGATGAAATTATATTGTGCATTTGTTATAACAAATTTTATAATTTATGTAGCTACAAGCTATTTTTCACTTTTCAAAGTAAAATATTACATTGTTAAAAGATTTCAAAATACCGATTTTAATGTTTTTTAATAGTCCATAATGTTTTTAATATCAAATATATATATTTTTTATTACTCAGTTTTTTAATTCAGAAAGTTTTTTTGATTGACTCGTGACATAATTGTTATTTACAAACAATATATTTAGTTAAACACAATATATTCAATTTTTGTATCAATACCAGAGTAATTTGAAATAAGATATATTGTTTTGAAAATGGTCATATGGACTGAAATACTTGCAAACTTAATGTAAAAATATTATTGATTATATTTTTAATAAAAAATGGTTGTAAAGCTGTATAAAAATGACAAAATCGTCCACAAATTAACGCTACCTACAATTTATCCATAAGAAAAATTAAATATGAAATTATTAACATGCTATAGTTTGTAAAATAAAACATTCATATTTTATTCAAAGTTTCAAATTTTTAATTCTTAAATTTGAATTGAACACAATGTCAGGCAATTTTAAATGCGTATGAACGAAAATATCACTTGACTGTTAGTAAAAAAAAAATTGTATTCGATCAACGAAAACGAAAGTTTTCAAATTTCAAGTTTACAATCAAATTTATATGCCAAGGCCCAACTGTAAAATGTCCTATGAACTAGACACATGAACAATTTTGGGTGTGTGCGTGTATTATCACTATGGACCTAAAGGTCAACTCAATCAATTTTTTAGTTAAGGATAAGATGGGCACCGACTTCGCAAGATAATTGGTCACAAGAAAAAATTTAAAATTATTTTTTACTTTTAAGTTCATTTTTTTTAAGACCGTTCTATATTTTTTTATTATTATTTTATTTTTGACATTTGAGCGTTACATACAACCACGACAAAGTTTTCATTTGAATGAAATTTAAACATTAAAAATTGTTTTTTCTCCTATTCTCCCCTCGAGGACATCACACCTGGACCAAATTTAAATGTTACCTCACGGGAAGCACCCGCTTTCTAATAAAAAAAGTCATCAACATCGGTTCACTTAGTCGAAGTTCGGAGGTAACAAACTTAATACAAAAAAAAAACAGAATATTTTATTTTTTGAAGTCGGTTAACACAGACTCTTGGAGACATTTTTTCGGATTTGTGTCTTTTTATTAATTAGGACCGTATTTGTTTGAAATTATGTTCTCTTATATTTTCATTACGATCGAATATTGTGATAATATATATATCGAAACATCAGAATTTAATTAGTAGACGGTGCAAATAAAAAATTAATTTGTCAATAATAGCAAGAAGTTAGGTTAATATTTTAATTATTAAAACTCACATTATTAGTGTTTCGGTTAATTGTATAGAAAATTTGTAAAGAAAAAAAATAATTTGTTTTTGTTCAGTTTATTTTGATATGTGAATAGTGATATTTATGCTGTCGCCCGTCCGTCCGTCCGTCCATTAGATAATGCATGAATTGGACTGTTTACAACACATTATATGAAAGGCCATTACTCATAAATATTGATTTTCATAAAAAATTCGATATAAATGTATTTATTTACCAAACATCATTATCTGATTAGAAATAAGTACCTATACATGTATTATGATAATTTGTAAAAAAAAAAAATATTGAAAATTTTTTTACTCAATATGTCTGCGATAAAACAAATGATACCTACCCTCTTTTAGATGGCAGGCAGGTATAGTTACGGTCAAAAAAAACGCATCTACCTGAACATTTCATGTTTTTGGATATTAAAAAATACACAATTTTTATGCTGTAATTTATAATTTTTTTTTTCTGTATAATATGAAATTTATAATAATATTTAAATAATAATTAATAATTATATAAATAAATAAGCTTAAGTTTGTTAAAGACCTTAAAACACCATAAAAAACTAGTTTTTTAATTTAAAAACCCATGAAATAGGTTCAGGTAGGTGCGTTTTTTTTGACTGGGACTATATCTACTCCCATTTAGAGGGTTGGTACGTAGGTAGTGGATAGAAATTCTACGAATTTTAATAAACATGCTTAACTTAAGTGAAACTGAAATTGAGTGTCTAGAATTTATTAAATTAGAATTTCACTTTTAATAAGAATTCAATAATGAAGTTCGGATTAATTTTTATACTTGACATATGTATAATAAAGTATATGAGAATATCCAATTTTTAGCCTAAAATTTGTAACGCTAGAAAATATTTAAGACACTGCAAAATTTTGGTTTTGGTGCTATATAGAATCAACTAATTAATCCACGTCCGACTGTTGTCCAGATAAGTTAAAAACGAAAAAAGACAGCGTTCTGAAATTTTGGTGGTGTATTCTAGGCCTAAAAAGTAAGTTAGTGAGAGAAAACCGATCAATCGAATCCAGTGAATCTGTAACTCAAAATTTAAATAAAAAAATAAATTACAAAAAGTATGTTTTTCTCCAAATCAAACTTATGCTTGAAACATTTTTTCGTGCTTTATTCGCCGCAATTATACTGTACATATTATTATAAATATATAAATATATTTTACAATTATTTGGCCTGAATATTTAGTTATTTTATGAATGTTTATGATTATAAAGAGTTCACATATTGAGTTTTTAAAGAGTGAACACCACGTTCAATATATATCCCACAGTGATTAGATATAAAAGTCTATTTTACAAGACAGTAATTAATTTTAAAGATTATCGTAATCTTTAAGAGCTTGTTGTATCTTCGTTTTTAAATCATTTTTAATTTTGTTTCCCGAGCTTTTTTATCTTATTCCGCCTGGTTACAAAATCGTGAATTTAAATTGACTCCACTCTATTCACGACGAAATAAGTATAGGTAATGAAACCATGTACAAAGAATTCATTACCTCCTTTTGTTGAAGTCTGTTAATAAACTAGAGTACATTGGTATTTAAATGAAAAACTATTTAAGATTTATGAATTATACATAGTGTTAGTTTCGAATTAATCGATTTCTTAAAAATACTATTTTATGAATTTATTCAACTTCAAAGTGCATTGCGGTTTTTATCAATGTGAAAATTTTGGTAAGCGTGGCATTCTCTTTTACGAAGCCCTAAGAATTTACAAATTATCATATTTTATAAGATTTGTCGTTGAGATTCATTATCGAAGTGGCATCAAAAGTCTCTTAGTTTTCCAAGTAAAAAACATCTAATTGGTGGATATTGTTTTGTTTTTTCTAATAATGAAAAAGTGAATCCATAAACCGATCTTATCGGATTTACATCAAAATGTAATTTCTTTTGATCAAAAATTTTAGATAAATTAAAGGTCCGGTCTTAGAACAATTTATAAATACACTTCTAAAATTTAAAGGTATATTTATAATTGATATGAAATGCTTATTGATAACACTTATAAAAAATTTTTTCTCCGAAGAAGATTTAAAGTTAATATGAAATCAAAAATTTTATCGACGAGGATGGGATTCGAACCCACGCGTGCAGAGCACATTGGATTAGCAGTCCAACGCCTTAACCACTCGGCCACCTCGTCGTTGGATTCACCTGAATTTTAAATTAAACCAACAATTGAATCATATTATTACTTGTGTTGAATGGTCGGATGAGTTTTAATGAAATATTTTTTTTTTTTAATAAAAGTGCACTCAAAGCAAACTGAACTATAATAATATTTAAATAAACTCGCTGTTTTAAAAATGAATATTCCAGTGTTAGACTTTAATAATATATTTCCGCTGATATTGGACCTATGAAGTCAATATTTTGAACATTAATAAATGATTGAAAATATTGCAAACAAAGTTTTTTTTTTTACAGTAACTGTTTAAAGTTAATGATGGTAAATTACACCAATATATAAAGCTGATTATAATACAACATTAATTATTTAACTGTTAAGTTATTAAGATACGGGTTGTTGAAATATAATTATTATTGGTATAACTAGACAATTTTATATTTCACTTCTATGTACCTATCTATCTATTTATTTATCTATCTTTGTTTATTGTGCTGTAACTTTTGAACTCAATGTCCAATTTTGAAATTTGGTATACATTTATATCATCCTCTGCATTCTAAATCCCTAAAAATATTTTTTTCAACATGGTTTTGTTTACAATCGATGTGACATGACATGATTACGGCAATTATGAAAAATTTAAGTTTTATTTTGATCTCCCACCTTTTTGTGAAATCAAAGTAGATATGGTTTTAGGTTCATTTTCGAGAAAGGTCTACACCTCACAGAACTACTAGTTTTATTTCAAAATACTTTTACCAGAAATAACATACGTTATATAGAAACAGTGAAATGAACAAGTCAATATTTTCGTCTTTAATTCGGACAGTGTTCTCTTACATTAATTTTTAGTAAGACTTGCCAAAGATATGTTCAAAGATTTCAAAGTTTCTTTTCCGATACAGAGAGCTCATTTCACTTCCTATACAATAAGATGATGCAGTGGAAAAGACAATGACAATTTTTATCCTCAGTATGACATCGCCCAGTTAGTGTGCTTTTCGTATTTTAATAAAACATTCTTGAATAAAAGGTGTACCAACATTTCAAAATATGATAATTGATCACTTTCCAGGCTGTCATATGTTTCACATCGATTTAGTGCAGTTTTTTAGATTTTACTAGAAAATTTTAGGAAAAAATGAGCTAATTTAACTTTCCCAGTAAAAATATTTCCCAGTAATGAAATAGTCGAAAACTAAAATACTGGAATAATTATTTTCATACTTATACATGAATAAGGTTTTATAAGCATACCAGAAACAAATTCTACAGTTGGATATATCGGAAATTTCTAAAATATGTCATCATTACCACTTGTTTGTTTATATAAATTTTTGGCTTGATTAAAAGGACAAACAATCTTCCTGTATAAGTGTATGCGTAAATTATTATAAAATATATATTGATTTACATTAAAATGGTTTTTACAAAATTACTTGAACGAATTGAAACTATTAATGGCATTTTAGCATATTTTCATAAGAATTTATGAAGTTCATAGCAGTCTTGTTTAAAAAAAAAAAAATGAAAATGTGGTACATGATGTCATTAATTTTAAACGTAGAGTAATTAATTATAAAATGTCAAACTCGAAGGTTAAACCGAAATAAATCGATAATTTTAGAAGATATTAAAATTTTGTTTTGTTTGTTCATTTCAAAATTTTAGTACTATAATTATGGGTCAAAACTACAAATTGAAAACTTCCTAATTATCTGAGTGTCTAATTATTTTATTCTTCGATAATTGCAAGCGTTATAAGCGTTAGACCAAATTGAATATGCTCATATATATTCTATATATGTCGAGTGTATTTAATCGGAGTGTATTTAATATTTAATACCCAAATTAAGCTGCAAAACTAGTAAATCAGTATTCTAATTTTGACTGGATTTATGTGATGATCGTTTACAAAACCATTAAAATTTTTAGTAAATTAAGAATACAGTTGGTAGAAGGAAAATAATTTTAGTAAAGTGATTGCATTTGCGTTATGACTGTTAATTCATCGAAAGTTTTTTTCTTATAAGCTAACCTTAACTAACTCTTAGTGTACTAGCCGTGTCATAGTGGCAATAAAAGTTCAATTAATTAATGCACACAACTTTTCCATTTCTACTGTATTGTATCTTTCTGTAAGAAAGTTACAGTTTCCACTGAGTAAAATTTAAAAAAAAAATACATTTGTATCTCTTAATATATTGTATTTATCTTATAAGTAGTCATTTTCAATTAATTGTTAACTTAGTTTTGTCAGAATGTCAGAATCACACATCAAGCATGATCAATGCCTCACCCTGGCTTTTTAATATCAACCAAATAAAAAGGACAGAAAAATTTGTATTGACAAACATAGGAGAAAAAGGGGTTGAACTAGCATTTGCCTATTTATGTATAGATTAAATAGATTTGAACGAAAATACATGATAAAATACCGACATTTTAGCACTTGTTGATATCACTTTCCTGTCACTGCCGGATTAAGCTACCGCGAGGGCCGTAGCAAATGTGAAAACCGGGACCCTTGAATGGCGTTATGTATTAAAATTTTGGATGTAATTAAAACAAAACATTTTACTAAATCACTTTTTGTGATTGAATATGGATAAGTTTAGAAATATCACTCGTCAAGTCAATATTTTTAAATAAATCATTTCTCATATTTATAATATAGAGATCTTTCAAGCCATCGCATTATAGTGCAGATTTTAGCTTTTTTTAGAGCGCTTTAAATAGGGGCTTCAGCAGGGGTGAAAGGCCCATAGCATTATCTGCTACTATCTGCTATTTGCTAAATTCCAAGTGTCATTTATAATAACAAGAGTTAAATGTAGTCAAATGTCATGGTCGAATTTAACATTTTATTTTGAACTTTTTTTAATTAAGGCCTATACTTAAAAAATGTGGAAACTTCCTAATAGTTCCCGAATAAATACATTAATGCGATTAAACAGAATATTAGTGATCTGACATCTAACGGATTGTTTGTTTTTATTTGTTTGTAATTTATTTGGTTTATTTCTTTAACCAAAACAAAAATCGAGGTACTTAAAAACACATTAACATCGTTACCTACTTTTTTTATTCCAAGACTTTTTATTACAGGTACATACTTACTAAATGGTAAATCATTTTTATAATAATAATAAAATCAATAAGAACCTATAATTTCTTTTTTATTGTTATGATATACGACAACAATATAACGAACATTTTAAAGTATATAAATGTCAATTTGAGATACATAATTTTATAGTCAATAATAAAAGCAGTTTTATTATAATTATGTTTTTATCGTTGACATTGATTGCAAATTATATGAATTGCATATAATTATTATATAGTCGAATATCAATACTTATATCCAGTGTTTCTATTCTATCTTCTCTGACTTTTCCTGGTTTTCCAGAAACTGATTTGAATTTTTCCAGAACATTAGTTATATGTGTTCAAAATTTACTGAATTTTTTTATACCTGCCGTGAAAATGACCCTATCGATATGAAACAAATGGAATTTGGAAGCTTTTATCAATTTTACAAATTTTATCAATGGCCGCACAGAAAATTCAAAGGTAGTTTCGGAGTCCTGAATAAATTTTCAGGTTCAATCAGTTTTATTATTATTTAATGAGAACTCAAGGATTTTTCGAATAAATTTCGATTTTTGACCCAATTTTTATAAATACGTATTTCGACTATAAAGTAGTCATCATCAGTATGAATGGGCTAGTTGCAATGATTCTCTGAGGAGATGTTACTCGTTGCTAATTTTTTTCTTTTGTTTTTTTAAAATATCTACATACCATTTGGTTATCCCTTAAAATTAACACTGGAGGACAATATACGCGTTAGGTAAATGATTTTCAACTGCTATACATGTTTTGTTACTTTTATGGATAATTTAATGGTAAATACCTGTGAGATGTGGTTCACTGTTGGGCAGTTTACTTTACATTGTGTCGTTATGCTTCGTGTATGTCACGCTATAAAATGTAATGATATTTAGTGTGTAGAAAATGCTCAATCAAAAAATTGATTATTTTATAAAGTATATCATGCAATTATTACATTAATATTTATTAAGTTTGATAATTGTTTTTGTATTTATTTTCATACACAAAAAATAAATTAAAAAATGACCAATACAAAAATGGTCACACTCATAGTCCTGGGTAGCTTGAATATATCAAGGCATTTGTTGACATCGAAGTATTTCCATTATAGTTATATTTTACGTATAGAGGTATACGAAACGAATATTTGAGGATATATTAATTAAATTTAGTCTAAAGTTTATAACGATAGAAATTAATAACATCTCCTCAGAGAATCATTGCAACTAGCCCATTCATACTGATGATGACTACTTTATAGTCGAAATACGTATTTATAAAAATACAAAATAATTTGATCTAGGAAATTGGGTCAAAAATCGAAATTTATTCGAAAAATCCTAGAGTTCTCATTAATAATAAAATAGATTGAACCTGAAAATTTATTCAGGACTCCGAAACTACCTTTGAATTTTCTGTGCGGCCATTGATAAAATTTGTAAAATTGATAAAAGCTTGAATGTAGATACTATAACAAATCTCTCAACATTTAATGAAATTTTTAAAACCTCAAAATATTAAAATTTTTGTAGTTCCTATAATAATTTTTACAAACTAATTTTTTTAAGATGCTTAAAAATGGGTTGCGGTCCGTCAAAGGGGAATACTAACACAATTGCGTCAGTTGGAAATGGTAATGCAAATCCCGATAATGATCCAGGGCATAATGAAGGTACAGTAAATAACAAAATTGTCTGAGCTTATATTTGCGTCTTAGTATAATATTCTAGGGAGATCTGACACCGTCAATGCATGCAAATTATTCGAAGATATTAAAGCAGAACTCATAAATAAAGATGATTCGTGGCTTATTTGATAATTTAAGAAACTACTACTGCATCTACGCTTCTTAGCCTAAAGCTTAATCTTAAATTATAAATTAATAAATAACTGACAAGATTTTTGAATAATCTAGGATTGATATTTTTAGTAATACCACCTCCAGTAGCATTTGTTGTTCCGTTAGATGAAGAATCAGGAGAAACGCCAGCATTATCAGAAGGTTTGCCAGCCCCACCACCCAGAATACAACGTTTATTAGAAGATGTACCAAAAGCTCCACCATCACCATCAAGAATTGAACGTAAATTAGCTTCTGCAGAGCGACGAAGACAACAGGTACATCATTTGATAAAATGAATGATTTTCAGCTGAAATCGTAATAATGTACTTTTTTTACTTTCTCTATGAACATAACGATACACATAAGCTTGTATATGAAACCCCGTTGAAAAAAAAAATATCCAAATAATATTCTCACGTGAACAATTAGGTTTCGAATTCCAAACTGACCCAATCTATGTAGAATGATAATAAGTTTGAGTGTCTCCAACGTAGCCGTGTCTTGTTAACACGTGGAGTACTGCTGAGCTACATTTCAATATGCATTTCTTTTACTAATACGGTTTGCATAAATACGGTTTTGTCTATGCTGCTCCACCTTCGTCCGGTCTTATTGAATATTTATTTAAATTTATACTTTGAACACAAAGTGAGTAAACGGAGAAAAATATTTTATAACGGTCGATTCACATTTTTTCGGTCAAGTCACAGTTTAATCTCAAAGTTTGATAAAATATTATCAAGTAAAAATATGATTGTGCATTCATACAATCCGTAACAGTCGAGTTTCGCTCGATTCCTATTCCAGTCACCACCAGTCTCGAAGAATATTTTGGAATTTAACTTCAATACTTTGGGTATTTTTCGGTTTTAATTAAAATAATTGTATTTGAATTATATTTTAGTAATATAATTCTGAGTGAGAGAAATGACTAAACATGGACTAAATGTGGACCTTCGAAATTATGATTTTGTTTTCTAATTTTCTTCAAAATCATTTTAAACGTATTCCAATACATTCGATGGTACTATAAGAGTTTAACACATTACAAAAAATGCCGTCATTCAAATTGTAAAAATATCGTTGGCGACGAATTTAAAAAGGATAAAACTGTAACTAAAGCCGCACTGAATCACTGAAACTGAACAATAACGGGCAAGTGTGCATACCCTGTATTTGATTCAACAGAAGAAAATTATTTGTGACTGTGACGGAATGATTGAGCTATGTCTGAATGTGACAGGGTATGTGTGAATATACCATAGTACATCGGCTAAGAAACATAATACCAGAAAGTGTCAAGTTATTATCAAATAGTCAATTTAAAACAATTAAATCACCAGTTCATGACAACGTCCGTTAGTTTGGAATATACAATCAATAATCTCATAAAATTATTGTTTATAGATTTTACAACAAAGAGCTGGTTCAACAATGTCCGGTAAAGAACGATTTCAATCATTATCAATTGATGATGACACAAATGAAGAACCATCTACAGAGAATGGTATAAAAACACCAACAGATAATACAACAGCGACGATAAATGAAGAAGAAAAAGTTTCATAGAAATATTCTTTTTCATAGAATTTAGAGTGTATGGGTGTGTTTTTTAATATTTTAATAGAAAATTGGCTTATTAAAATTTTGTTTGCATAATTTTTTTAAAGAAAATTAATTAAATGACAAATTTAGGATTTCGCATTCAAATGTAATCTTATGTAGGTAGTTTTATTATAAGAAAAACTGTGTCTCGGCCACTGTGGCACGTCGTCAATATGCGCTGACCCATTCATTTGTTTATGTTACAAAAAATCTCGCTGGTATATATTGCGTCGTGCTGTGACACTCGCGTTGCAGTATGCGCCAGACCTAACTCTTAACTATCAAAAAACTATCTTTGTGAGCTGTGGAGGTGGGAAAAGTCTTAAAAGTAGCGACAAACATAATTATGTGGTATAAAATAGGGGTAAGACGGTTAGGATGTTAGTATTTCTAAAAGATACATTGTGCGTACCTGCTCAGTTGTGCACAACCATAAATGTTTTTTGTAAGAAGTAGCTTTTCCTTTGAGAACTGTCGAAAAATTGTACAAATTGAACCCCGTTTTATAATATATCTGACAATGAAAAACGTATGTCGAATAAAAGAGTAGTAAAGCATAAGAAGCTGTATACGAAATCCTATCTTACGTCAATTTTGTATTTATTTATTGAGTTTTACTAAACGAACTATCATATAGTTTCGAAATTGTGATTAACAATATTTATTTGATTGTAAAATAAATAATTATGATTATTTAAGAAATATTTATTTTATTGTTTGAACCTATTTTTAACAGATTACAAAAAAGGAAGTTTATATATTACTTTATTTTTTTTATGTGTTACCTGAGAATTTTCGACTGGATAAACCATTTTTATGATTCTTCTTTTATTTGAAAGCTGCTGCATCCCGTATGGAACCATTCCAGTTTGGTCCAGATCTGATGTCCCTAAGGAGAGAGAAGTGGCAAAAACAATTTTTAGTGATTAAAAAGTAACTCAACGCTAAAAACTAAAAATTTAAAAATTTAAAAAAGACACGTCTTCAAAAACAGAAACTAAAAAGTCATAAATAGTTTAAAGTTTTTCCTTGAAACCAATTACTTTTCGAAGTCGATCGGTGCCATCTTATCCTCAGCTAATAAATTGATTAGTTTTTGTCGACTGAGAAAGATAATTAGTCACAAGGATAAATTTAAAATTATTTTTTTCTTTTTAGTTCATTTTTTTGAAGGCGTTTCTTTGTTTTTTAAAATTTTGTATCATCCATTTTTTTGTTACATTAAAGTTAAATACACTTACATATAAAATTTAGAGTGTTTAGGGATTATCAAACTATTTAAAGACACAATAAACTTTAAAAGTAGACATTATTAACATTGGCCTTATTACAAAGTGACTGATAGTATATTTAAAAAATTTTCATTCAGATGTATTTCCTCGATAACTTCAACAAATAATATGTTCCCTTCCCATCAGAGCCCAAAACCTCTATAACTTAAAATACGCAACCTCTATAACTTAAATAAGTAATCTCTGTATTGGCCCTCAGTAATAGGAACAAGGGTACATATATACATATGTACATACCTATCTCTATATTAACCTATCTCTAACATAGACCCTTGATAACTTAAAACCGCTATAACTTAAAATATTTTGTGTTTCCCTTGGACTTTAATTTATCGAGGTTCTACAGTATATATATTAAATAACTGATTACATGTTCAGTTATTTTTGCTCTTACTACCAAAATAATGCCAACGAAGTAATTTTGTAAGATACATGGGGCACCTTTTTAATTCAAATTAAAAACAAAAATTTTTTTAATGTTATTTGGGGAAATTATTGTTAAAACTTTGAAAAAATATTTTAAAATAGTAAAAAAAATTTGGGCAACCATCCTATTGATCCGGCAACATCCGAGTCCTTAATATTTCAAGGTCCTTTTAAGGAAATTTAATTGAGTATAAAAAAATATTGTGTACAAAATATTTTTTATTCAACATTGTTTACAAATTAATACTTTAAAGTTTTTTTTTTATTCTTTTTTTATTAGTACTTAAATATATACCTATTGTTGTGTTTTTTTTGTCATTTTCATAGTTTTTTGTCATAAAATTAAACTTAAAATATTTTGTTTTTCTTTTAGATGTTTTTATAAGAACCATCCGTATTTTTGGTATATAATAATAATATAAATATTTCAAAAAAGCTTCTTGTTTTATTTTTTTTAAATTTCTTTTGTACCTAATAAATTTTATAGTAGTTTTTTTTTTCTTTTTTTTTTACATTCTCTATTGTTTTATAAATAAATATCATTCGTTTATCCAATTTTTAATTTTTAATGCTATAACTAACTCTCTAATTCGATATTTTCTTTGGTAACTGGTTTTAAGTTAAAAAAATTATTTTAAAAAAAACATATTATGATGATAGACAATAAACATAACAAAACTGTTGAAAAAATGCATATCTGAGTATAATTTTTTTTGTATTTAAAAATAAAAAATTAAATAAGTAAGAAGTCTAAATCATGCTGTCAAGTGTAAATCATGCGGAACATCCGAAAGTTTGAAAATTTATCAAATGGTTAATAGGTATGAGCATGCGTTATTTTCTTAAAAATAACGGATTTATTTGGGCAGAAGATTATTTTGATATTTGATTATGTGCTAACGTCAATCAACAAATTGTTTAAAGAAAATATTTATCATATTAGAAATAAATTATTGAAAATTGAATTCTAAATAATTTCAATGAATTTTCGAATAATATTCAGTACGATTGAATTTGAATTTCGTTTTTATCTGCATAAGGTTGGATCTAATATTTTGACTGGGGTAGTACAAACACACACAAAAGTTACTTTTGACTGAATAATACTTGACAAAAATCGGGCAATAGGCAATGAATTATTTGCAAATAAAAATCTAAATATCTCTATGATATCATAATTATAGTCGAAATATCTATTTATGAATCATAAAGTTGATATAGATTGATATTTATCGATTGTAACAATGGCTTTACTTTGCTTCCGTTTCTCTATAAGAAGGAAATGATCTTTTCATAAAAACCGTATACCTTTGGACTTTTGTCAATTACAGATGACCTCGAAGGGTTGGTAGATTAAGGTTTTTCTCTGGTATATAACGAATACAATTTGTTGGTCACTTCCGAACGATTAGCCTTAAGGTATTATTAAAATTTGTATTGGCATTTGTTGTTTACAAAATACACAAATCTTGGCGAAATATCAGCTTTTATAAATAAACGATCGAAATTCAGAAATCTGAAGTTACCAATTTTAAGAATTGGTAAAAAAAGTATATTGATTAAGGCTAGCAAGTACAGACAAACTTCCATGTAATTTATAAAATTATGATTCAAACTTTCGAAAATACCACGATTTTAGTTTTGAAAGGTTTAAGATATTTATTAGGGATGTGAATAAAAATTGATGATTAAAAATTGATATTTATTAATCGATTAATAAAAATAAAAACCCCGATGTAAATATATGGATTTGAAATTTTTGGTTTTTTTCAATTTTTAAAGTTACACAAAAAATCAACAGTCGATGTGTTTTTGTAACTCAATAAATTACTTTTAATAAAAAATCGATTTTTAAATTATAAAAATCGATTATAAAATATTACTTTCTAAACGATTTTCTTTTTAAAATACAAATGATCGGTTATTAAATAATCGATTTTTTTCTTTTGAAAATCACATTCCAATTATTTGTACATGCACGAAGTATTATTCTCATAGAAGAATTAATTATAGCTTCGAAATTTGTAGCGAACACAAATAGAAATTATTTAAAAATATATATTAAAGTAAATATTTAAGTATTCTATTAACAAATAATTAACAAGTAAGTAATTATATGATATTCGTTTTGTCTTTTGATTATCTAAAAGTTTGATTATCTAGATAAAAAATATAAAAAAAAATCCAAAAAGATAGATTCAGAATAAGAAAGAAAGATACAAAAAGAAAATCTATTTCAGTTTGATTGATTCAAAAAATGTTATGATGTGGAATATTGTCATAGTGATTCGATAAAATTTCATTTTTTCCAAAATGAAATTTAAAATTGAGAGAAATTAATTAAAAAAATCCGTAGAATATAAACTTTATGTTTAGCTATTACAAACAGAAATGATACCGATGAACAAAGAGGGTAGATATGAAAATGTATCTACACTATCCTCAGTACGGTCTCATTTTAATTTATATTAGCTTCATTATTTCAAGAAAATAAACCTTATGTTAATACATAAATAATTCGATAAACAATTCTAAAAAATTTTGCCAGTATAAATGATTAATTAATATATTTAGTCTTGATTTCGTAATCAAAGTATGGAAGTGTTGTGTAGGTAAAGTAGATAACATTTTATGTAAAAATATCAGGTTTATTATCTGTCCAAAACATTCATACAAATTGGAAATATTTTAAACATAAATACATTTTTTTTTTAAAGTACACCGTTATTTTTTTTATATAAAAAACTTTTCGTTCAAATCATTTCGCATTTACAAATACTGTTTTTTTTTTGTTTTTTATTTTTTTAGTGCAAATTACATTTGTTTTTTTTTTGTTTTTTTATTATAGAAATTCTACAATCATATATTAATATTAAATTGGTTATTGTTTCTAAAAAATGATTTTTTTTTCTCTTTTGGCACATTCTTCCCTACAGCAAGAAATTTTCTAAAAACCACATTGTTTAAAGATTAAGAAATTTTTTAGAATGATTTATTATACAATAATAATTCAAATTATTTTATTGAAATGTAACTCGAATGATGTTCGTCCAAATGATGAAGTTTCAAACGAATGTTATTATTAATAATTTCGTTTATTTTGTGATTTCGAAAAAGAGATTTCCACATTAAAAATATGAGATTACATGATTCGATAAATTGATAATAGTTCCAGTTACTCTCCCGGTTATTTTTTCAATTTCTTTTCTCAAACATGGGACTTAATTGTAATGTAATGGTTTGCTTGTGAAAGAGCAATTCGATTGATTTTACGCTGTAGTTTTTGGCTAATACCATTTTAAATATGTAGAGTGAAAAGTATTATTTTTGGCATATATTTTACTTTTATATTATTGAAAACGTGTAAAAATGCTGTTCAGAAGATTATCCAAGAATCATTATTGATGATAGGCATGTTGAAGCTGATGAAGACACAATGGATTCAAATCGAAGAATAATAAACTTTCGAGAATGCGAGCAATTTTCAAATTCGTCACTTCATCCTATTTGAAATGCTCACGAAATTACTTTCCGATCAATTAATTAAATTAATTAATTAATTTTTGGTAAACATTTTCCAAAGGTATAATGCATTTATTAAATTAATTTTGGAAGGAGTCGTTATCATCACAAAAACTTCGGTCGTTATTTTTTGCAGCAGAAACAGAAAATTTAAGATAAAAAAATTAATATTTGATATACAACGTTAATTTTCGCGAAAAATCGAATTTGGATTAAATAATGGATATCATCATTGAAGATCGACTAGTATCCTTGAAAATGGAGCGTTCTATATGCTTTAAATTTCCTTATTTTTCACAATCAAACAAACAACACATTTATCATATTCGTAGGGTTAAATTATATGCACCTTACTTACAAAGTTCAAAAGATTATTTTTTAGAAACATACAACTTTTATTTGAAATATTTTTTTTTTTTATAAATGTTTAGATGACTTTATATTATTGTTAAAAATTTAATAACAAAATTTCAAAAACAATAAATTAAATAATCATTAATCATGTTACCTAATGCGTTTATCCAAAGTATTGTTGTTTGAATTTGAGTACAATATCATTTTAGGAATATTATGGTTTAATGATTTAAATATTACTATCGTGAAGATTTCTTTGGATTGTAATATACATTTTTTTTTTAGTCCAGGTAAAACAATTTTTTTTCAAAGGAAACTTAGAAAGTCGCAAAAGTTGCAAGTAGGAACTGATGAAGATATCGATAACTATTCTGAAAATTGGGTAAGGGAATATGTGTGTCCGACTTTCGGAGACAATAGAAAATATTTTCGAAGTGAATTTTAATTTTTCTTGAATTTCTTACACATGGTGTCGGCGGCATGTAATCAAATTTAAGTTAAATTCCACTCAAAGGTATTACGGTGTTCGATTCAGAGATATATTATGACGCAGTAAAAAAATATTATGGTAGTGTTGTGAAACTTAATTATTTTTATTTTCTAGCGGTTTCACCATCATTTTCCGAATAAATTTCGATTGTTTACCCTAAAAAATTTCCAATCTAGAAAATTGAGCATAAAGTCGAAATTTATTAATATTTTTTACTAAACAATCGAGTAAAGGTTCCCAACCAATTTTTGAAAAATCATCAACATCTTCCTTAGCCTATCTTTTTATTAAAAAATTTCATTGCTTCATTTGTTTTGTGACAAAATAATTTATTTAGTCGAACATATTGGGACCATTTTTAAAAATTTGTGCTTTTTAAATTAAATTAAAATTTTTGTAAATGTTTTTACCATTTTTTTTGTTGCGTATATATTTTGATGTATATTTTCAATTTTTTGTTTGTTTGTTTTTTTATTTTTTTTTATTTTGTTTTAAACGATTGATACACAATAAATTTTAAAAATTTTCTATATATGTATAGTAATTATATTTTTTGTTATAATTTTTTTTTTTTATAAATATGAATTATATGAATTACAATATATAAAATCAAGACACATATAGTACGCAGCTCTAATATCATAATTTTACATTATATTCTCTTATTTAATAAAATTAAAAAAAAAAAAAAAAAAATGTTCTATTAAATTAATTTATTAACTGATATTAAGGTCTACAATTAAAAGTTAAATTAATTTCTTTAACTCTGAATTGTGGATATCACTCATGAATATATAAAAGAATAAGTGTGCTATAACTGTTCAGTTGATAATATTAATTATACAGAAACTAATAATTTAGTAGTTTCATATTGCTTTAACTCGAAACATTATAATAGCAAGTCCTCTTCAAGTATTTTCAATTTTGGAAATTATTTTAATTTTAAATTTATTGATTTCAGTTATGGTGAAAATATAGACTAAACGATGACTTTAAACAGTCATTTATGTACTATATAGGGACTTTGAAGGCCCAATGAGTCCTAAAACATTGTTAATATGTCTACTAAGGCGGAGTAAACCTAGATAGATAAATTGATAAATGTTGACACACGAAATGCAAAATCGTTTAGTTAAAACTTAAATATTACTGTGTTCGTTTAATAAAATAATTTTTATTTTCGGTAATCAGCAAACAAAATTTTTTATCTTAGCTTCAATGTGATACATAAAATACAGGACACATAGGCCTCACATGGTACCTCAGGCCTTCGAGAGAGCGTTGACACTACCTTTCAACCTAATCTAATCTTTTTAAATTGAATTATAAAAATAATGTGGAACTTAATTATTTTTGTCCGGTGAGTGAAATTGAATAATATTTAAGCCATCAATACAAATAAATTTTTACGATAGCTGAGTATTTATTAGTGGTTTGCCAGGTCATTGAAAATGGAAATTCATGGATACGAACATAGATCTTTAGTATCCCGATTCCCCAATATTCATTTCTACTCAATCAATAGGTGTTTGTGCGAGTGACCTTGAAATAAATCGACGCTTTGTGTTAGTGTTGACTGTCATTTGTTGCTAATTTTTAGTAATTTGTTTCAACTTATAAGTTGAGTTTAATGAAGTAGATTGCTCGTGTTTTTTTTTTATTTAACCGTATTTAATTGCTACCTTTACTTATAAATTCAATATTAAAAAAAATCCGATCAAGATCAGATATGGACACGGATACACAGTTTTGTTTCCCTTCGGATATCCGGCAAATGACTAGCATGTATATATTTATGTGTCTATGCAATAGCAATGGATCGACGTATTTGCTTACCAAAGATCTCTTCAGTGAATCTAATTTTTTCACTTCTTTCTTAGCACTCCACCTAGCCTTTTACCGTCCCTTTTATGTTGTAATAACCGATATATTTATGTTTTTGCCAACAACTGAAAAATACAGTTAGCGAATTATTAAAACAAATCTCAATTTCCCAAATTTTTTGCACATCAAAAGTTTATAGATACCACTAAGCACACTAAGATAAACAAAAAATTATTACTCCTTTCACAGATAAAATGTTGAAGCTCTATGGGTTTGGTTGAAGCTACAAAAAAAGTTACCACATTTTGAAATATATAATGTAATCTAATGATATTATAATGCTCGCAATTATTACAAAATTTATCTAGTATTCTAAAAAAAACATCATTTATTGTAGTATATAAATTATACTAAGATGTTTTCATTTATTTATTTATTTATTTTTTTATTATATAATATGTATATAATATAATATAGTATTAATTAATAATTATTATTATTCATTAATTACGTTAATTCAAAATTTTACATACATTTAATTTTTCAGTTATTTTTTTTTTGTGCCTATATAATGTTAATGCTATTTATAAATACTATTTTTTTGTTTTGTTTTAAATAGTTTTATCATTCAATCTAATTAATTCAATCCGATCAATTATTTGGTTGTGTTGAATTAGAAATTATTATTAAAAGTTTTATATGACCCTAGGTATTTGGTAAATTGAACAATTTCGATTTGAAAATTTCTTTCATTCATCAAAATAAATTGTTTTTTGGATTTAGAAAAACAGAAATCAATTTCTTTTGATGAATAAAATTAAATGCAATTATTCTTAAAATAAAAAATATCTTTGTACAAAAAGGTTTTATTTATCATTCATTAAAGGAACCGTCGGTGTAAAATAACTTGAAAATGTAAAATTAGGGTTAAAAACAATACACATATTCCGTTGTTAGGTGTTGAGATTGAAGCGCCTGAAATTGAGTACCTATACGAACCCACTCATAAATTACGTAAAGCTTTTAAGATAGAGTAGTATTAGTAGATAGGGTAGCTCAATATTATTAATTCTTACGATAAAAAGGGGAGGGTAAAATTTGATCTTACAGTTTTTCATTTTACAAAAATTTCTTTAAGGATCAAGAAGGAAAAATCAAAAAGTTATCATATATTGTAAATTAGTTACACCTAAGTCTCTAGTAATTTATGAATGAGTCCTAAGAGCAATAATATGAAGTAGTGTGCCGGAATATATATATATTATATATATATATATATATATATATATATATATATATATATATATATATATATATATATATATATATATATATATATATATATATATATATATATATATATATATATATATATATATATATATATATATATATATATATATATATATATATATATATATATATATATATATATATATATATATATATATATATATATATATATATATATATTCTTTCCAGAGATCGATAATTTTGGAACTCACCGTAATTATTCCAAGATACATTTGCTTTTGATTTCAAACACTTAATTACGGTCTTGAGTTATTAACATAAGAGGATATTGCCATTTCAACATTTCTTATGTGTATTGACGATCGATGGGTAATCCAATATATTTTGTGAGGACAAAATATAATTATTAGGAAATTTTTAACATAAAAATAAAACTATTACTATTTTCATATAAATTGTTTAAAGAAAAGAAACAAAGATAATTTATGATTATAAATTCCATTTTGCTAGGGACATTAAGTACAAAATTTTGTGATTTTTATTTATTGGTTCATATTATTTACAAGAATTGGAAAATTAATTAAATTCCCATTTTATTGTTTTGGTTTCTTTCTTTGATACAATAAAAAATAAAAAATATTGTTAAAAATATGTTTTGAAGTTTGTAAAAATACCAAATAATTTAATTTTTATAATAGAATCTTTAATTATAAATAAATTGGAATAGTTTACCAAAATCGGTCTGTAAAATATAAATGAAAAACTTTCCACTCATGGGAATAAATAGGGGTATTATTTATCATTATTTAACATATTACAATACTTTAACAATGAGACGCAGTTGTAAAGTAATTAGGATATCTTAAAATAAGTAAGGGAACCAGTTCTGGGAATATAAAGGCGCATTATATGTGTGCTTAACAATTGTTTGAATTTCATTGATTAATCATTGAGAAATTATTTGGAGAGTAATAACGTAAATAGATTCCCACTGTTTTATGTATAATAATCTACCAAAATTATCTGAAGTGTTGTCAGTGAATTGGGATGCCAAATAATTCTGAGGGGAACCAGCCGTGCGAATATGAAATCAAATTATTGGATCATATGAATTGTTGAGATTTAGCAAAAGAAATGTCTCAGGGTGTTTGCAAATGGTGCGAATTTCATGAATTAATCTTTGAGCAATTATTTTGAGAGTAATGACGAGAATATATTCCCACTTCTTTGGATGTACTAATCAATGAAGAATTATCTGAAGTGTTATCAACTTATTGGGAAATCGTATAATTCGGAAGGGAACAAACCGTGGGAGTATAAAGCCTCATTATTGTTTGAAATGGATTGTTGAGGTTTAGTCAATGAAACATCTTAGTGCGCTTTCATATCATTTGACTTTCATTGATTAATCCTTCTAAAATTTATTTGGAGAAAAAATAGAGAATATGTCTTTACGGCACTATTTTTTCTAAACTATGAAGGTTTAACTGAATGGTTGTAAGCTATATGGCATGCAATAGTGAAATTATGTATAGAAGGCGTTGGTAATATAAAAATTTATTATTGTACAAGATGATCGTTAAGTCATTACTCTTTATGCTTGAATATGGTTGCAAGGTTTATCGGAAGTGTTGTAATCTTTTAACATCTCTTATTAATTAAGGGTTTTTGTTTTTTATTGCATAAATTTTATCTATGATTGTCAAAACTAACTTTATAATTTGTAATTATAAAACATGTCTTTAGAATAAATTAACACATAGAAATTAAGAGGTACATCAATCGATAAGGTCTTAAGAGGGTAGATTACTGAAAATAAGACATCTATAGGTACTGTTTGACAAAACATAATGAAAGTTATTAAATATCGATATCTTTTCAAATTAAAAATGAGAACGGTTTATTCAAAAAATTTGAAATTATATTCATTTATTAATACCAACCCTGAAGAAAAAGTTCTATTCAATCCTATAGAAATCGCAAAGGAATGAATAGGAAATCAATGGGATTTTAATAGGAAATTTCATTGAAAAATGATTTTCTATTCAACCCTATTCTTATTGAATAGGAAATCATTTCCTACTCAATTCTATTGATTTTCAATTCATTCCTATTCAATTTCCATACGATTGAATATGGCTTTTTTACCAGGAACCAGTATTATTAAAGAAATTTCAAAATTTATAATAATTATAAAAAGAAAATTAATATTTTGCTTTTTTTATCGTATAAATTTTAACTATGATTGTCAAAACTAACTTTATAATTTGTAATAATAAAACGTGTCTTTAGAATAAATTAACACATAGGAATGAAGAGGTACATCAATCGATAAGGCCTAACTTATGACATGGTTGAAACACATGGAGTCGCTACGTAACGAGGCTTGAGCGGGTAGATTATTGAAAATAAGGGATCTATAGGTACTTATACTGTTTGATAAAACATAATGCAATATCTTTTCAAATTAAAAATGAGAACAGTTTATTCAAAAAATTTGAAATTATATTCATTTATTAATACCAACCCTGAAGAAAAAGTTCTATTCAATCCTATAGAAATTGCAGAGGAATTAATAGGAAATCAATGGGATTTTAATAGGAAATTTCATTGAAAAATGATTTTCTATTCAACCCTATTCTTATTGAATAGGAAATCATTTCCTACTCAATTCTATTGATTTTCAATTGATTCCTATTCAATTTCCATACGATTGAATATGACTTTTTTACCAGGAACCAGTATTATTAAAGAAATTTCAAAATTTATAATAATTATAAAAAGAAAATTAATATTGGGCTCGTGTTAAATTAATAACTTATTATTTCCCGCTTCAAGTGTAACTAGTAAGGTATTTTAAAACATCGATTCAAATAATTCATGCACTTAAAATGTACTTCTTGAATTGCCAAATCATATGATATAACAATTGAGTTAAATCAATCATTTCATATCTTCCTGCAATAAAATTATATCTACAACAGTCGGCAACTATAATTTGTCATTTATTTAATTTGAAAATGGTAGTATAATCGTTTCATTATTTCCTCAAATGTCTCAATACGGAGTTTCAACAAAATATCACAAATAGGATTCCTACACAAGGCTAGAAATAAATCAAGAGGAATAAATTCAAGCTAGACAGAAATTTGGCAGTATGCAAAAAGGATTGGAAGCATAAATACCTTTTTTCAGATGATGATAATTTACTTAAAATTTCCATCCGTGCAAGAAATATTGGATGAAGAAATGAAGATAAAAGGGGTACACACACGCATAATTTCTCATCGATATAAAGGGCATTGAACAAGAATATTTATTCACTAACAGTTCGAAATAATTACATAGTTTTACATAATAATTACACAAACTAAAGGATAAATAGGCATAAAAAAAGAATTTTAAGGGTGTATAAATAAGAATGGGCAACACGTTATGTTTGCACAGGCATAATTATATTTTTTCCTCAAACTAAAAAACTAATAAAGACCCTTAATGTGATACTTTGATGTAGCGCCGTATTGGAATATTTGAAGCAATAGCAAACATAATATGCTATCATTTTTTAAATAAAGTGTTAGTATAGTTCTCTGATTATTGTGGTATAATTTTAATTTTTATCGTCTCGAAATAATGGTTCAATATCAAGTCTTATACCATACAATATAGCCCTTCGAGCCGCACATGTAAGGTATATCAATTATATTTTAATCGTTCTTCTTTACTCCAAAAGTCGATAGTGGACATACTTGAAGTCAATAATGAAAATAATAATATGAAAACTAAAGACATAATGAAGAAATTATGAGAGATAACTAGGACCCATGATTATTTTCAAAGTTGTTAAAATAAAAGTCAGATTATATAAAAGTTTAAATACATAAAAATTTTGATGAAAAATGTATTGTTTTAATATATTTGTTTAAAAATTTGGAATTGTCCGAGATGGGTAACGCCCAACTAATAAATTGAAGAAGTGTTATGTAACGTGTATACCTGTGCTTTTTCATTTGTTAAAACTACTAATTCTAGTCTTTATAGACATTTTTTTATTATATGATTTCTATTTTAAATTTTTATACAAATACATTTTTTAAAAATAATAAATATTACGTGAAAGCTAAAATTATTTATTAACGTTTAAAATTTTTTTTCCGAAGTGTTAATAAACTGTTTTTAAAAGCATTCATATTATGACAAAAGTCAATTTTGTAGGTTACTTGTTGATTTTAAGAATATAGTAAATTTTAATTTTAAAATAGAATTTGTAAACATTATTTAAAAATTAATTCGAAAGTCATTTAAATAGAAAAAAATTGGGCAAATGTAAATAAATAATTATTTAATATTTTATAAAACCTTGCTGTGCTTTGTAACGAATCATGTTATAAATAAATACGAGCATTAACTTTTTATAATCTCATGGTATAAATAATGATTGAAAAATATATGAAACTAATACAAATTTTTCTAGTTATTTCAAAGAAGTGTGTGATTCTTAAGTCAAAATATACAGTTGCTACTTCGTTGACGGAGTGTCGTTTAATTGGGAGGGAGAATCAGCCGTTGGAATATAAATGCCTCATTATTGTTGCGTATAGATGCGTATAGTTTTTGAAGAGAACAGGGGTTTTCTAGGTAATATTTCGATACTCAACGTCCTGAGCCAACGGTAAGAGTTATCGCCCTACTACCAAAACTTGAAATACATCAAGTTAAATCAAGTCTAGCAAGATCAAAATTTAGCGGTGTGAAAAAGGATTGAAGACATACCTTTACTCACGGGATGACTGATGATACATAAATTTTCATCTATGCTAGAGAGATATCGTATAATAAAGAGGGGGATCGGCCGTGGGAATATAAAGACTCATTATTGTGGGATATAAAGTATTGAGGCTAAGCCAATGAAATATCTCAGTGCGCTTTTAAAGTATTTGAATTTCATTGATTTATCCTTCTAAAAATAATTTGGAGAAAAAATCCAGAATATGTCATTACTGAATTTGTAAACTAAACTATGAAGGTTTATCAGAAAGGCTGTAAGAGTATAATTATATCGGGAAAACGGTATATAAAGGTTAATTTTAACAGAAGATAATAATTAAGACATAACCAATTACACTTTAGCCTATTCAACAACAAAAATAAACCTAACCACAAATTTGATATTTTGTATGAAATTAATGCTATTAAAAAAACATGTTAACACTTCGGTAAATAACATTTTAAATGATAATAATTTTGGAATTGTCGTAATATATATTTTCCTTAATTTTACCTGTATAAACAGGTTAAATATTAATCATATATAAAAGTAATGAGAAAGACAAGGGCATGAGAAATTCTGACAAACAGTAAAGAACATGTATACATGAAGATGTAGTTACTTCTCTAGTCTATAATGTATACATTTACAAACTTTAAAACATATTTTTTTTCCAAAAAAACAATAGTTAAATCGTAATATTTGTCACGTTTTTTTGATACTCTACATTTCGAATAGCTGCTTACTTACATCCAATATTCTTAAATCGTTAATGTATTTTTTTTTTTTTATAAATAATCTAGGACCTACAATTACATCAGCGTTATTACCCGTATTTTTAAACACCATATTATTAAGGATGAATTTTTCTTAGTAGTTAAAATGTATTTTTTGAATGGATATTTTTTTTTGTTATTCTTAATCAGCATGCAAATTATTTTGAAATGTTATGAAATATATTTAGTTTTTTTTGTTTTGTTTTGTTTTGTTCCACCTACAACATTCTTTCATTTTTTTTTTTTTGTTTTTAGTAAGTAAAAAGATGATTTTTGACATGCTTATAAAAAATGCCGTAATGAAAAAAATTATCATTATGATATTTTTAATTAATAAATTCATTGTGTCTCGGGGATTTAGTGTATAAAAAACGTTTTATTTTAAAAAAATAAGAAACGTATTGATATTCTATAGGATAAAAACACAACTTGAAAAGTTCAAACAAATTTGGTGAAGAGAGAAAGAGGTTTACTGTCAAACAGACACAATGATTTAAAAAAAAATTCGTTTTTATTCAAAATTCAAGTCACACTCGTAGAAAGTGATGGTAAATCAACTGAGATTATATTTTATTAAGAAATAGAAACAAATAACTTCGGCTGACAAATCAACTTGGGACCCACACATAGCTTTCAATTTGATTTGAAGTCATTCAAGTCGAAGCCATTTATCTCTAAAGGCACCGGCATTCCTTTTAAATTAGTTTTGTTACGATCCATAAAAAAAAAAATAGAATGACCTCAGTCTCTCTGAAATAAAATGGATTAACAAATTAATATTAAAAGCTTTTGCAAACCAAAATTAGTTGCTCATATCGTGTTCTGTCACGAAATAAACAACTTCTTCCTGGTTAGATCATTCAAATCATATTGAATTAATAGGAGGAAATAGACGGACATAGGATGCGTAAAGTTTTTGAAGACAACACCGATCATGTAGGTAATATTTCGATACTCAACGTCCTGAGCCAACGGTAGAGGTATCGCCCTACTACCAAATAAACCAAGAAGAATCTAGTCTAGCAAGATCGAAATTTTTTGGCCGTGTGAAAAAGGGTTGAAGACATACCTTTACACACGGGATGATACATAAAATTTCCATCTGTACTAGAGAGATTGGACGAAGAACTAAGGATAAAATGAAAAAAATTAAATTATTGGGAAAGGAAGAATCGCTATAGACATGATTTCTTGTCGGCATTGCGGTTTTGAAAGAAATCAAGGCTCACGTGGGCAGGGTTGCATACCTGAAGTAAATATATCCTCTACTGGGATTGTAGAAGATAGTTTACCCGCTACCCATAAGGACGGGATGGTTACAGACTAGGGAAATTGAATGATTGTGAAAGGATACAATTAAAAGGAACGGAAAGGGAAGGACATGATTTCTTCTCTATTATAAGGGATTGAGAGAAATCATGGCTCGCGTGGGCAGGGTCGCATCCCTGAAGTAGATATGTCTTCTACTGGGATTGTAGAAGAAAATCTACCCGCTACCCTTAAGTATATTGAAAATTAAACGAGAGAAAAAAGGATTATTGGTAAATTAGTATCTTGGATACTGATTATAGCTCCATATAGTTTTCTATAGAGAATTATGTAGAAAATTTGAAAAATTACCAATTATATCTGTTACTAGTATAGAAAATTCCGATTAAATTAAATTTTATTAATTTTTGTTTTTAATTTATGGGCTTTTATGAATATACTTAAATATATCTCATTCTGTGTAAGTTCAAAAACCGTCTCGAAATCGGACCAATGGTGCTGCTAGATGAAGTTTATTTATTATATTACTATCAGTTCATCACTTTCTACGTAGATGCATCGGAAACTATAAAATCGAAATAAATAAATCGTTAAGACTATATACTTAATTAAAAGAGATAACCAATTCTAACAAGAAAAAGATAATGAATTGCCTATAGAAAATCAATACGATTTCAATAACTATAATTACCAATTAAAATTATTAACAGTTTTAATATAAAATATACAATTTTTGTTTTCAAATAAAAAATACATAATATACAATTTTTATAATTTTTTTTTTAAATTTCTATTTAAAAAATTCTTTTGTGCAAAAATTCCATTAATTGTTTGTTTTAAATATAAATATTTATATTTATATATATTCTTTTTTTTTTCATTCCAAAAACTTTTTTTTTCTAACATTAACTTATAAGAGTATCAATTCGAAAATATTTCGAGACGAAAATAGATAACCATTGTAAAATCCTATATTTGATTTACCACAATGGATACCACAATGGTCATTTTGAAATTAATTTTTAACAAGTGAAGATAACAACTAACAATGTTAATTGTATAAATACTTCGACATATGGTTGAGTATCAATGTGATCATCTATTTATAATCATTATAATCCATAAAATTCCTTAATATTCATATCAGATAGTTAAAATAGTTTGTTGTATAATAATATTTATAAAAATTTGGTTAGTAGCTTGATTTGAGCTGAAAGTAGGGGCGAATCCAAGCACTTGACAAAAAACTGTTTCAAATAAAAGCTATTTGTTTTTAATAAACATACATTATTTGTAATCAAATTTTTAAGGCTATCTTCATCTCGTATGGTTTAAAAATAATATCCCCTAAATAATCGAATACAGAATAAGGTAAATGTTGACCTATCTGTATTTACCCTATTTTATATGAATCTATAAAAAAAAAATTAATGTGAAATATCGAATGATACTCTTACAGTTTTCTGTGTTAGACTCTAGCCTGATTTATATTGAATTATATTGCAAACATTTTCCTAAAAATAAAAACAAGTTTCCAATTCGCAGAAAATCGTTGAATAATTCGTTTCAAATACATATTTTACTTACATAAAAATTTTCAATGGAAATGTGACGACAATAATGTATAATGGTACTGTATAATATAGTCATATGAATGAAATGATAAATATATTTTTATTCAGTCGACATAAAACTATTTTCATTATTTAGATTAAAAAATATGTCTAAGAAAATTTTGTACCATTATACGCGCATGTGTAATTACATAGATTATTTTGTATAAAGACGTTTTTGCATTCATTTTGGTGTTAATTGGTATTGTTTTTATTTATTTTTTTGAATAATAAGTATTTTTAATATTTAAATTAAGGTTAATTGAAGGACGCCATCTTGATACATGAATTAAAAAAATACAACGTTGAAACCTTAAATTTTATATTGGGTACATTCAGAATAAAGAAGTGATCCCTGATCAATTAATGTGTCAACATATTAAGATTGACTGATTGCCTAACTTCTAGTGGTATATTTTACATTTTACTTTGATATAGAAAATGTTAAGTTGGTTTATTTTGACTGCAGATTTCTATTTTACAAATCAATC
Organism: Chrysopa pallens; assembly: GCA_020423425.1. Classification (NCBI taxonomy): domain Eukaryota; kingdom Metazoa; phylum Arthropoda; class Insecta; order Neuroptera; family Chrysopidae; genus Chrysopa; species Chrysopa pallens. The sequence continues at coordinate 33,397,718 of CM035595.1, read as the reverse complement.
GGTTCTTTTGAATGTAATCAATGAATTTTGCGGGAATTAGGTAACTTGTGTTAGTTAAACCAATTCAATTATATTGATTAGAAAAGATCTATAACAAATCTTTAATATTATATCTAAAAAGTTACATCTAGGCTGTGTGCTGAATATTTCGATTTTGAATATGTAAGTCCAGTATTTTATTTACAGCTTTCTTAGAAAAGTAAGAAACCGTATTATACGTCACTTTCCTCTTTCTGTTAAAACTGGATAATTTGAAGTTTCTATAAAAATTATCAAATACTTTGATTCTTGGAATTATTTCAGGCTCATTTAACATTACTATTTTTCTTATTTCAGGACTAGTTTGGTAGCAGGACCTAAATTATTTATCTTATATGATTTATAGGATTTTAATCAATCCTTTAATTGAAATCTGGAATAACACTAATGGAGGCTATACAATTATTAATTTTTATATTTGAATTTTTCAGAAAGAGATAAATTATAAAAGTAACTTTATTGCTTATTTTGCCTTTTTCTCAATGAAAGCGGGAAGCATGTAGTTGGTTGAATACAAACAATATTTTGCTGGAATTTCCCATGAATGTTAGGTGTGTGTCCGCTTCATTTGGGTTTTATCTGACATAGAGTTGCCGCTAGTGTCAAATTCTATTAATTAGACATTACACAAGCATCATTTTCACAAGCGCCCTTTGACTGTACTACTGAATAAATAATAACAAACAAAATATTTTTTATTATTTTTTGGGTCGGATTTTCCAAATTTTAAAAAATTCTTATAACATATTATGATTAAAATAGAATTTAAAATGCATAGAAAACGTCTTTATATTGGTTGACATGAATCAAATTGATGATTTTATGCTACAAAAATGGTGATAGTAAAATTAATTTGTTGAGAATTTTTTTTCTTAATATTAATTAGTTAGCCATAATGTCCGCGATTCATTGCCGTACGATTTCTAGTATGCCATTTACATTGTAATATACGTAAATATGTTCGACGAAATGATGCATTACATAAAGCATAACACATTGGATTTATTGTGCTATTTATATAACATAAATAATAAAAGAAATCCCATAATTGTTGGGGGATACAACTGGCACATGCTGTTAATGGTTTTATCAATACTAATATGTTGTATGGTGTCCATGTTATTATAAATGTTAATAAAATAGCTGATAATGTTTTTGCTGCTTTTTTATCTGCTTTTTTCTCTTGTGATTTTTTCTTCTTTTTTACAACGTGTTTACCTATATCAAATAATTTTTCATTAATTTATTATGAATTGTATTTAGCTAACTTTTAATTGAAAAACTAGTGGACCTATGTGCTGCTTTGCAGCATAAGTTATTGATGATAATTTAATAGCTTTAATTTGAATCTTAAATTCTAAACAACTGTGACCAAACAGACCTGATACTATTAATCATTCAAATAACAAAAGAAAAGGTCATGAGGGTGCGCTGTGCTTTTAAAAATCTCCAAATCATTCAATTTGAGTGTTTAATAGCTCAAATGATAGATATTCTCAGTCACAGAGTGTTCTTCTGGGGCGTTTCTTTCTTCAAGCGCTGTGATAGATTTGTATCCAAATATTTCCAATGAAGAGTAAAACGAATCTTTTGGTGTAAGAACTTTCAGTGACTTAAGATGTTTCATTTGAGCTATTAAACATTCAAATTGGATGAGAGGGAGGAGAGCAAAGCACTAACATTCAACTCTTTATAGGATTTGTTCACTCAAAGTTAGATATCTCCAGTTTTAATGAATATAGAAAGTTCGTTTTGGTCTAAGAACTCTCAGTGACTCAAGACCTTCTATTAAACAATCCAATTGGATGAGATGGAGACTAGCAAGGCGCGGACATTCAACATTTAATCAATTTTTTTTAAATATATAGATACTTTTTAAAGTATAAGGTTTTGTTAGATTAAAGATTCGTGACTGACTTAAGTAACAGTCTATCTGTAAATTTTTTCAGAAATTAATTCACTAGTCTTACACGTCATCAGCTTTTTTTTATATTCGACAGTAGAGTTGGCACAAGAGGGAAATGGTAAGGATTAGAAAAAGATATTCAAAGAAAAATTGTAGAATATAAAAATTTATATATAAAATTGGTTCTATGTCTTTTTTGGCTATTATCTAAAACGTCTAGAAGTTTGCACATTTAAAATAAGTTATAATTGTTGTAAAGCTGGGAATGAATCAATCCACTGAAGTCAAAATTGAATACAGGTAAAGTTGAATCGTCATCGTTTGTCCACTGATCTATCATTCCCTGCGTGATTACATTAAGACATTATTTTATTGATACTATTTTGTTTTTGTTAATACATATTATATTATAAATATATAATATGTACTGTTCTGTAATACTATAAATAATAGTGAACACTTATTATGAATTAATATAAGAACATTCAAACAACTAATCATATTGTAGAAAACAAATGTTCACGTGAAACTTTTCTTTACAAACAATGGACTAACGAAAGTGATTTAACTATAGTGATTAACAAATTTACTTCTGTGAAAAACAAACTAACAATACGAACTTAGATTTCTTATGCCTAGATTCAAATAAATCATTTTTAAACTGAGGAAGAGCATCTCTATACAAAATGGTTTAAAATAAATAATAATAAACAACTTACCACCTTGTGCTAATAATGATTTTTCCGCTAATTGTTTTGGTATAATTTTCGCATTCAATGGTATACGTATATCTGGCATTTGAGACGGTCTTCTATTTAAATGATTTGTTAAACAAAAATCGGTTGGATCATTTCGACGATGTATTGTAGTATTTACACCACTTTCTGGTATCATTTTAATACTTGGTTGTAAATCGGTGACTTCATTACCACCTGAACCTGTCGTCGTACCATCTGATGTTGGTTCATTTGGTAAACGTATTAATATTGTATAAACACTTTCTGTGCTAATTGCTGTACGCAATCGTGTTTGAGGCGGCAAACTGCGTGAATCACGTGATTCTAAGCAATTACCACTTGTTATGTTTGTATTTACACCACCGCAACCGCCTGATCCTATATGCCGTGTTGGTGTCATTTGTCCATAAGTTGATATATATGGGTCCCTGAAATCATACCAATTGTTAGATATTCGAAACAAAAGGAAACTTGGTTAATAAATGAAAGTAACAAATCAGTATTGAAGGCTATTACAGTATATTAAGAGGGAAACCGTAATCGCATCGCTTGTACCTAAACCGTTTGGTACTAGAGGGTACACTTGGTAAAAGAGGGTACACTTTTAGAACACAAAGATTCCTTCTAGCATAAGGTGACAATTATAATGTTTTTATGTTGTTGTTGGAGCATGTTACTTCGTTCTTATCCAAGTGACGACTGTATGATTAACCAATCGCCCGTCTTTTTACTATTATAATCGATAAAACTACCGCTGTCTAGATTCGAACTCGTAACCTCCCGCCAAAATAGTCAAAGTGAAGGTATTAGTGCCTTTACTCACTTGGCCAATGAGTCCGTTATTCAAGATTATAAACCCGAGTTAAAAAACTTACTCGTAATTTATTCTCGAATTAGGCGTAAAACCTTCAAGTCAAAGAAAGAGAATATATACATCATATGTAAATTCATTCAGTTCATTCGACAAAAGATCATAAAATTAACAAAGCAAATAAGATTGTGAAAATTCAACGGCGAGAGAATAATATCAATGGTCAAATTTAATTGAATGCATGTATTTACCTGATAACATTGAGACTGATACACCGTGATACACTACTTTGTAACGGTGTTTCTACACTAACTGGTGTTGTTGCACCTTGAGCCATAAATTCACTAGGTGTATCTTCTGTATCACTAGTATCTTCACGGCCTGAATGCCACCATTGAACACACCATCTACGTACACCATTTACACCTAACGGACCACCACCACGACCATAACTTCGACCCGTGTGTGATCCACGTCCCAAACTGCCATCTGTACAAGAAGGTCTACGCCAATCGTCACCCAATTCATGATGTAACGTTGTACACGTATTATTCGCTTCATCACTAAAAGATAATACTCTACATCGAAATAAAATTACTGATTTTAACATTAATTGAATATTATTGAATGAACTACTTCTACATTCTCATTCTCTAAGAAGTAAAAACAAATTGATGGTTTTTTGATACAGTATGCAAACTCGTTGATCCATATCTTTGAAAATATTAATAAAAATTAAATAAAAAATAATTATAAAGCTTATACTTTTCTAGTTCGAAGTTTCTAGTACGCGGTGGTAATTTTAGCATGCACTGGTTGCTTAGTTGCTATAACATATTACAGTTTTGCTGTGTTGAAAAAAACAATGAATTAATTTGTTTGTATTATTTCTGGTGTAAAAAATTAGAATCACTAATAAAATTGCTATATATGTATCGATTTTGGCACTGTGTGGCAAGAAAATTAATCTAATGCTTGAAATTCAAATGTTGCGAGTTCTAATTCAGTGAAACTTTTCTGTCTTTAATTTGTTGGACTAGCTTGGTCAGACTGCAAAAGTATTTTTGGATTTATATCGAATTCGTTGAGTTTTCTAAAAATAATGTTTCGAAAAAAAGAATCTAATGGAATTTTTTAGAATTTTTTGTGCTTTGCTTTGTTTTGTCTTCAATAGTTTTAGTACAGATGTTGTACTTCTAGCAGTACTTAAAACAAAAGAAAGAGAGTTATAAAAAAGGTTAGGAATATAGTCCTATACAATACTATTCGATTATATGATACTTAATAATCCTACCTCCCATTTAACTTAGATAAGATAAGGCTTGTGGCTCGATTTTGTCTAATTTTCATTTTCATATATTTTTTTAATGCTCGTACATAGTATAATAGGTATGATGGATAATAAAACTATGATCCCCTTTAATACGCACAATAATGAGCTGTAGGATTCAAATTTCCAGCTGGATATTTGAAAACTTTACCTTGAAAATAAATTTCCGACACCACTTTCAATCACCACGAAAGTTTAATAGAAAAATTTTGGCTCTAAGGATTTTTATATTCGAACACTAAATATTTCAGTGTATAAAAATACAAAAAACCTTTATGCGAAATTTGTTTTTGAAATCCTATCCTACAAAGTCAGTAGTTTGGGAGTAACATATAACTTTTCCAAAAGGCTTTACCCCTTCTTAAATTTTCTCTATTTATTCAAATATATTCTGAAAAATTCATAAAAATAATATTTTTCGTCAAAGATATAATAATAGATGCTTTTGTTCTTGACAAATGCTCTTGTAAGGACTTTCATCTTCTTAATTAAAATTTAATATTTGTTAAAAGAATATGTTCTGAATGATTTAAATAATAAGTTTCTGAACATGTAGTAGAAAAAAGCGTTCAAAATTGATTAAATTTTTGTACTTTGAAGGGCTTTTATCATCTGATTGGAAAACTAATATTTGTTAAGTGAATATGTTCTGAATGATTTAAAAAAGGGAAGAAATGATCTCAGAGTATTGATAAACAATTAAATAAATAGCATATTTTGAAATTTGAGTATGTGTTATAGGTACAAGCAAACAGTTTTATTACTGCATATATGTTATACCGTTACGTATAACATAATGTTGATATTGAGCTTAAAAGAAGAATTAACTAATTAGAAAAAATGTAACTCAAGCTTTATGCATACAAGCGGCGTAAAAGTTTTTAATATTACGAAAATGAAATAAAATTGATAAGTAGTGGTCAATAATTCAACAGGGTAACTGTTTTAGTTCATCAGTCAAAACATTCGATTAAGATTTTAGAGACAAAGCACTGTCATTTGCTTGAGTGTCGGCTTATATAAAATTGATGTTCTACTACTGGTATAAACATCAAATATACATGCGAATTATTACATTGTTCGTTACCGTTTCTCCACAAAAAATAAATGGGAATATCTAAGCACCATTTTCCATACATGCTATAAAAAAAGCAAAAGTGCCATAATCTAGTATTAAACAAATTCAACCTACCTAGAATTACTTCGTTTCGATGAATCTTTTTTACCAGCTTGTAAATTCGGTAAATCTTTTTGTCGTTTCTCAGTTTCTCGCCATATTCTCCAATATAAACCACACATAATTGTGACGGGCACATAAAATGCTGCGATTGCTGTACCAAAAGTAATGTAATGATTCGTTTCTATAAATTGTATATAACATTGATTATCGGGCACAGTACGTTCTCCTTCAATATACGGCCAACTATAAATCCAAGGTGGCCAAAGTAATAAACTGATACCCCATGCCATACCGATCATAAATGCTGCACGATTTGTTGTTCTTTTTACTCGATACGTTAGAGGCCTTGTCACACTGGAAGAAACCATTCAACAATTAATTTTTGGATAACTTATGTATAAACCCAAAAAACATGGAAGGTAACTAGATGAGTTTTATGAAATTTACAAAAAACAATCCGGTGATCCTACCTAGAAATATTTCTGAAAAACGTATTTTATAAAGCGTATCCAACAACATATTCTACTCATGATATGGTCGAAATTTTTTCCCTAAATTTATCATTCGATCTCTAAATTTCTCGTAACCCCTTGTGTGAAAGCTCTTTAGATAAAATATATTTGAAATTTAAGGGATATTTTTTCTGTGAAATGTACTCTAAGAAAAATATTTTGCCAAATATTGATTGCGAGTTGAACACTGATGAATTAGTTAAGATTTCCATAGTCGCAAGAAAAATAAATTTCAATTATAGTGATTGACTTGTAAATTACGCACAAATAATCTGCGTCTAATTTTGTACAGTTCAATACAGTGAAATTCAGCCTTCTGAGTATGTTATGTTGACATCGACCTTCAATCTAATTTAACCTAAGCTGCGTGTATTGTCTAATTTTGAACTCATTGCGAAGGGTATACTAGGATACTTCTACAATTTTGCTAAATATAAATTTTGTGAAAAATATTTATTAATAATAAGAAATTTTGCTACATAAATTTTTTAATAAAAAGCTGAGCTAGATTGTTATCACGGAAGCTTTTAGAATTCAATATATTTCACGCCTCTGTTGATTTAATAATCTATCTATTATCACTCATTCTAATCTTAATCAATTTTTATCAATATACACGATTTGTACAACTTGGATTATTAATGAATGGATAAATTGACCTCAAAAATCTTTATGTCTAGACATAAATTTCATGCAAATAAAAAAAAATATTAAGAACTTACCTAAAATATCGATCAAAACTAATAATAAGTAAATTTAATACGGAAGCATTACTAGCTAAATAGTCAAGTGCAAGCCATGTATCACATATAAGTGGACCCAATGGCCAATAACCCAATAATATGCTCACTGTGAATAATGGCATGGAAATTAATCCTATTGCAAAATCAGCCACCGCCAATGAGAATAAGAAATAATTACTGATTGTTTGTAACTGTTTGTCAATCTGAAACAAAAAAAAAATTTACATGTTAATTAACTAAAAATGTTTAAAGGAATTAAAATTCTATGGTAGGGATGAAAATGATACATCGATGTATTGTTAATAACACGGATCTTAAAATATGTAAAACATCGATCCACCGTTCAATGGAACCTGTAAAAATCTTTACTCACCGTTCAATGTAAACAGTGTGTTTCTAATAGCTGTTGACTGAAATAATATGTAATATACATTGTATTTCTTTCTACTTTCGCGAAGAATAAAACTAGATAATACGTACAAAAATGTTTAGAAATTTTGTATGTATAATATTGACCGTTTTCATGTCAATTAATATATTTTATTGAAAATTGTTTTTAAGTAAGGAATTGTTGTCAAACAAAGGAATAAAAGTTAATATTTAATAAACTTTAATAATCCTTCGGTTGCATGCTCGTGAAATCTTCATGTATTTTAATACATTTTTCTTATTATATAGAAAGGAAAATAATTTAATATAGAAATACAGAGGTCGTGTGACGCTTAAACCATTTTTTTTTTGTTTTATTTCAAAATAAACAAATAATATCTAATGAAAATTTATTCATTTTAAATCTCAGCTGCATATTGTTAGAAAAAAATTATCACAATGAAAAATAGAAAGAACAATTCCTTTTATTATTGAAAATAAGAAGAACATCTTTACACAATCTTTGACACAAAATGATTGTTTTTTTTTTGTATTACAATTTCAGAGATAGTGGAATGATGGTGTAATATATAAAATATATCATCAGTTTTGCTAGTAGTGTTTTTATAAGTATAACATCAGCCGTACATTTTTTACAAAAGATTAAGAATATAATTGCGATTGTTAAGTAGCGTGTTCGAAACTTTCATCTTTGATTTATATTAATTACTTCCAAATGTATTCCCTTACCGTTGGGGAAAATTTCTAAAATACCCACTTTTTTCTATATAAGTTAGGATCATCGAGTTTTTTGCAATCGATTTGAAATATGGAGAATTATAAGATTTTTTTTTAAATTCCTACATTTAGGGAAAACTTTTTAAAAACACTTTTTTCTATGCAAACTAGGTAGATTTTTGCAATCTATGTGAAATGATAAGTGGAAATGGTGGTACAGAATATTTTATAATTAACAAAAAAAAAAAAAACTAGAAGTATTTTGGATATAAACTTGAGCATTTTTAAGATTCTGACGGCTGTTAAGAAATCGTGAAATATTAGTCGTGCTGTCTGCTCATATCGTATACTGAATAATCTTTTATTGAAATCCATAAAATTTTCCTAAAATGACAATTTCGAATCATGTAATTGTGGGTAAAATAATAGTGTTTATATTTAAATAATAATACCGAGCGGAGATCATACATTTTTTTTAGAAAATTGTTTTTCATTCAAATGAAATGTTGTTTTTGGAATATTAAATTATTGCATTAATGTTTAATTTCGTTCGTTTCCTAGGCATGCTTTTCCTAGACTCTCCAATTTCTTCCAATAAGATAGCAGTAGAGAACTAAAATGTAATATTTTCAGGCTTGAATATATCTTTTTTTAGATAACTTCTGAAGTTGTTGCTTAAATATTACATAGATGTAAGAATAAAAATATTTATACTTAAATATTTGTATATGGGTGGTATAGCTATTTTATTTATCTATGTGTATAGTTTTAATCAAGAAAGCAGAACTATTCTTCAGGGGTTTGCTTTTGGAATATATATACATATATTTTTGCTTCTCTGATGATTTTCTTTGAACCAGTGTGTTTTTGTTTTATAATAAATAGACAAAGATGTATTATTATTGAGAGGTGTTAAAATGGTTTGTATATTTTTCTACCATGAAATAAGCATTAAATATCTCTTTTTTATAATTTTTGTAATGTAATAAAAACTATTCGAAGAAATTCCACCAATTTCTCATTTAATATAAATCGAAAAAATATTTATTCTGATGCCACTATCCCAGCTGATTTTTTTAATTTCTGGCTCCATAAGTTATCCACGTACCGCTCTATGATTCACATAGCGCATGCTATCCCTCTTTCGAAAGAGTATAGATGGATAAAACTGAGTAAAACAATACCAATTACTACCTCGTATCTGCCGTATTCGAACAGCTAACTTAAAAAGGTTGACACTCAATAACAGAAGAGGAAAGGCAAGCACAATAAATTTCGATAATGAATACTTATTTGTCGATTGAGATTACCAGAAAATCTTGAGCATATTATCATGGAATTTCCGCGATATGAACATATTATTCAAAAGCACATCGGTAATTTCATTTCGGAAAATGACAATTTTTGGATTGCTAACTTCAATCAACAACTGTGACTGAACTGTTGCGCGTGACTTGTGAATTTGTGGACGACTATTGAAGTTTTTGGTTGACAGTCAACTTAGAGAAACAACTTTTTCCGATCAATTTCGAAATACGCCCATAATTAGTCGCTTTTTAATCGTTAGTTCTATGGAAAAATATCTATGGAATAATAATTTTTTCGCTCTAACCAATATGGTGAAAATTGATTGAGTTATATCTATGGAAAAATAATTTTTCGCTCTAACCAATATGGTGAAAATTGATTGAGTCAGCGAAATTTCAATTTCCCCCGTTATGGTTAGACTGATTAATTTTTTTGGTAGAGCTAGTTACATCGTTTTTATCCAAGCAATGACTGTGTCATCAACCAGCCGGCCCTTTTTTAATAATAACATAGAAGGCAAAGTTGACTTTTAACACAAGGTGACAATTACATTGTTATTATGTTGTTGGTGTAGCCGGTTACTTTTTACTTATACAACCGAGGATCAACCAACCACACCCTTTTTTATTTTAATTGATCAAACTACCGCTGCCTGGACTCGAACCCACAACCTCTTAAAGCTACCTAAATATTATTATAATAGTTTAAATATAGCTTAATATTAATTTTCAACAAGAATCAACATTTGTTTTTTGTTTTTGAAGGAGTAATGGCTTGGAACATCAGCTTCTTTTAAGTATCTCAATAGATCTTATAAAGAAAAAATGGTATATTGAATGAAATCTGATCATAAATTTTACTTTTCTTAAAAAATAAAAATAATAATATGGTCACCGTAACTACTATATTCGACTTTTATTATGATGATACAATGATGTACACTTAACCACGAGGACCTTAAGGACCTATAAATATATGGTTTCTCATATACTTACACTATGTATATGTATATTTTAATATATACAATTCCCGAATCACGATGTTGTTCGAGATGATCTCTGACACTACTTGCCCGTTCTTTTTTAATCTGTGATTTGTTTCAACTTGACTTTTATTATTTATTTGGTATAACCAATCAAGTTATTTAGTTTGGGTGGCATACAATAAATGGAGTAAATATTTTCTAATAAATTGCTGGGAATTGGAAACATTATAATCTAACTACATTCAAATACGTAATGCATTAAATTGTTCGGTAGGGATCCCAAAATTTAATAAGATAAGAATGATAATAAGAATTATGATCTCGATTTTTTGCTTGCCAATTAAATATGTTCTGGACATGGTAGAGAGATGCGGTATTTTGCAATCGATGTGAAATGATTAGAATGATTAGAAGAATGATTGAAAGTTATTTGTTCTTACCCGTTTTTCAATAGGGTAAAGTGGTAAAAACCACATTTTTTCCCATACAAGCTAGTCAAATGGGTTTTTTTTGCAATCGTTGTGAAATAGATTTAAAAAATGGGAAAAAGGGTTTTCATTTTCATGAAAATTGTCACAGCAAAGTGAGACTGGGTCTGCTAGTAGTTTTATATGTTTAAATGCACAGTTATGAAAAGATGATGCATTTTCCGTTTTTATAGTCAAATGGTTGTTACATAATAATCTATTATTCATTTTTATAAAGTACTTTCTATTCTGCTACCTATCTACCTTTTTTTCTCTAAAGTGGTTTATTTAGAATATCCGTTTGCATAATATGCTTTTCTGTGTGTATGTGTGTGTACCTGTGTGTGTGTGTGTGTTTGTGTGTGTGTGTTGCTATGTTATACAAATATTTAAATTTTAACATTTAAAAAGAGTAATAAAAACTTTACCATATGTTTATGTTGTGTAATATCAAAAAAAAAACACACACAACCAAGTTGTAGAAGATATGGCACTAGAAATCGGACCAACAACTTTGTGATTTAGTAAATAATTGGTGGTATTCATCTATATAATTTCTTAAGAGATTTTCGAAAAATCGTTCAACATAGTCGGCTAGTCGCTTGCCTGGATTCAGTCTTGCGCTTTGATATGACATCTATACCGTCAAGTCGTAAGGAGCCGTAAAAAGTCAGATAGCTAAAATTTACTGTCTATAAAAAAGTCGTAAGCATTCGTTAGGTCTATCATTTTATGTTTATAAAATTACTGTTATTTTAAATTTATTTTAAAGACCTATACTTTAAATATATTTTGAGATTCAACGTTATGAAATACGATATAGTTGATTTTAAAATGCTATTATTAAAAAATAAAATTACAAACTCAAAAACTTGATTAGAATTGGAACTCAATAAAGGAGATGGGGGTAAAATCTAATTTGACATAAAATTTGAGACAGAAGTTATGTGCCTATTAAAATTAATATCAATTAATCACAATTTGATGAATTTTACCATTTATTAAAATCAAGAGTTCTTAAACCGATTTATCGACCACCGTTCGCAGAGATTATTAAAAAAATTGTTTTTTTCCCAAGTAATTACTAGTTTATCAATCAACTGATGTATAACTGTGAATGGTATATCGTTTAACATAGAAAATTTTTCAATATTTATTAACTTATTTAAATAAATAATTATTTATATTTTTAATTAAAAATAAATACTGATGCAATTTCCTCGATTATTCTTACAATTCTCAACTCAATACTTTCAATTGTATGCCATTTTTTGTAATTATTGAATGATTTTCATTTGGAATTTGCTATACAATTTATATGCAAATAATTGAACAAGTAATTATATTTTCTAGAACGTGAATGTTTTATTACCAATTTTAGACACTCGTGGTGCATCAATTGAATAATAAGTCTCTTTCACGACCTATGCACGGTACGGATAAGCGTGTAATTACTACTAAGCATAAGCAAAATTAAAAATTCAAATAAAATAACAAATTAAATTTTTTTTTGTAAATAATACCTAGGCATGTATTACAAAAAATCGCCTGTTGATTCCTCTTAAAAAAATCCTTTTATAGATTTATTTAACCATTTTCTTATGATTATTTTCATTTTATGATAAATTAAATATTAATATTTACTAAAAATCAAGTGTTTACTTCCTAAAGACATTTTGTTTCCAAACGGCGGTCAAGTTAATTGGATTTTTTATGTGTTTAAATCTCAGAGCTTAAAATTAAACACTTAATTTTAAATTTAGTGGGATTGCATTCTCGATTCCGAGAGCTTCGGTAAATATTGTCAGGTTTTATCGCAAAAATGTGATGGCACATAAAGAAAAATTGTGAACATTTATAAAAAGTTGAGAAATAACAACATTTACGATTTGCGTTTTCGAGGTGAAAATAGAATATTTCCAACAGAGAGCTTAAAAAAATAGAAGAGATGAATAAATTCTGTTCCGGTGAAATGGGAAAGTTGTTCGCCTCCAGCGCTTCAACATAATGTGAATGAATGGGTAATGATTCAAGCAAATATAATTTAAGTTTTAATTAGTACCATATATTTATTAAGCGAATTTTTAAATTGGTTAGTGAGAAATTGTTGCGGTGGTTGGTGTAGTAGAATGAATTTAGATTAAAGTCATGAGTAACGGAATAGCAACTAATGTAATTTTCTTACATTTAACAGCAAAAAAGTTGTTAAATTAATCAATATTTAATGCAGCTTTTAAGAATTCAAAGAGCTTAAATGATATCCAATTTGTCCAATTCTCAACAAAAAAAAAAAAAAGAAATATTTATGAAGAATAAAATTTACGGTTTTAAAATAGAATGCATTTTCGTCACAAGATATTATAGAATGTTATGATAAATGAAAAAAATTACTATGGGAACCGTGCATCTAAATGTTTTCATTCGTTTCTATGGTTACGAAATACTAGTGTATCAATCAAATGATATATAACTTTTGAATGATGGGTGTATGATTTAACATGGGCTAATTGTAATTGGGCTAATTACTAATGTAAATTTCTTCAATCATTCTTACAATTTTCAACCCAATAACATAAATTAAATATCTTTTTTTTTCTAATTATTATTATTATTTTTTTTTTAATTTCTGGCTTTAGCTACTTCAGCTATGTAGCCATTAACCAAAGGGGAATATTATTATTATTATTATTAATACAACAACAGTACACATTACTGCTAGGTGGTCACCCATCCAAATACAGATTGTGACTGCTGTTGCTTAACTTTATAGATTGGTCTAAGCATGTCATTACGTTACGTCAGTCCGGGGTCATATCATAATTTACATGCAAAACAATTGAAAAAATATTTATATTTTCTATAATGTGAATGAATTATTAGAAATCTTTTACACTCGCAGCGCAATCGATTAAGAAATCCATTCCACATATTATGCACGACACGGCTAAACATATAACGAAATTCACTTGCGCTTTTGACATGAATTTCGCCAAAAGATTTGAATATTTTTTTATTTGGAAATATTTTAAGCTTAATTGTTATAAATACATATTTCTACTACAATTTAGTAATCATCGTAGTACAATTTTGTCAGATTTTTTATATATATTTTAGTGCAACTTGAAACATTGTATAAATGAAAACTGTATTTAGAAATATCTTAACACAAAATCGAACACCTGGCTTAACAGTAGTCTTTGTTAAAACTTAAATTTTTATGCTGGAAATGTTTGATGTCTTTTGAAATATTGAAATAGGATTTAATTGAACGAAATAGAAATTTAATGTGCGAAAAACTATTTTTTCGTATCTAGCTAGGACTTCTTATTTTCAAAATTGAATTTTATTAATTTAGAAAATATATATTCTGTATTAAAATTGTTAAAAACAAAAAGGCAATTATAGTGGCACTTGTCAAATATTCGGAAAAATTTTGACATAAGGTTAAGAGAATAAGTCTCACTAAGTCAGATGTTTAATTTTGTGTTGAGACATTATTAAAGATGATTTTTACAAATTTGTATGTTGCCTCAAATTGTTACTCCTATTAGATAGAAATACTTGTAGATTGCCTTTAAAGATCATTTGATGATAGTTTCACAACTTAGGTGATATTCGTTTGTAACAATATAATCAAAAGCCAAAGTATTCGTTTGATAGATACTTGGACTGGGATATGCATTGAAATCTTAAAGAAAATCATATTTTCGTGGCGGGATTCAAGTATATTATTACCTATGCTCTACGATTCACATCGTATAATAAAAGGCAGTTATTCGAATAAAGGCCGTTCGATGACATAGTTGCACCGACATTAACGAAGACGTCAAAAAATATATAAATAGTATACTCTTTTTAACTTCATTTTTTCTTTCCAAAATTCTTTCAAAAGTGTAGCTTTTCTCAAAAATGTATTTTTTTTTTTTTAAATTAAAAAATTTAATAATAAAAGAAAAGTTCACGAATAATAATATGAAAGTTTTTCCTAGCAAATCATCTTAAAAATACATTAAACTAATTAAAAGAGACGAAAGTAGTAAACATAGATTAATTTTCCATTTATGTACCTAGTTGATGCTGATATATCATTATTTATGTCAATCAATCAAAAGTATTTATGTGAAGTTTTATCAAAAATAAAATAATGGGCCATTATTTGGTTCGTTTGTTTACATAATATTATTTATTATGTTTACAGCTAATGTGATTGTATGAGAAATCTTTCCAAAAATAGCGACTATAGGACTACGTTTCCATGTCAATATTGTGCATACCAAATTTCATAAGATTTGGATAAGTATTTTTTGAGCTAATTGTGCTTCTAATTATATGATTCTCACATCTGTTGATAAAACGCCTTAAGCACGGTTCTTTTACAACGCTTATACTAAGTATTGATGATAGTATTGATTAACTTAATACTAAAGTCACATAAATTTTTCAAATAAATCTGAAAAAAAAGATTTGTTTCATATCTATATTATTCGAGATAAAATAAGTATCGGGTATTATTTATTAAGAAAATAAAAACAATTTCAACTTTTATGCTATGTAGGTTTGCATAATTTTGAAAGAACTAAATAAAACAAGAAGTAATTTCAGGAAAAAGTAAATATAATATTATTCCCGGCGTGTCTGGTATTCTAAATTAAGTTCAAGTCGATAGCGACCAGAAATTTTTATAGTGTGCCCTCTTGGCCGAAAACTGGCTCTTTAATTCATTGTTAAAATCGTAAGATAAAACATTCAGTTAAATTTTCCATTTCATCACTTTTACAACCTGGTGACATGTTTCGGTCTATATGACCATTTTTAACACCATTTTCTGCTTCAAAATAGTTACGCAAATCGAAACATACCACAACATAGTTAATTTCTAGTTAATTTTTATCATTTCTTACGTTATATATAATATTCTAATAGATATTTTGCTTTGTTTATACTTTCTGAGATCTTTATAATAAACGTCATCTCCAACTAAACAAAAACATTTCTGCCTGAATAGAAATGACTTCTTTCCGTCTTTAATTATCTATAAGAGAAAAATGAGGGTCTGTTATCCTACATTTTATACCAATTGAGTAAAGTTATACTCAATTGATATGCTATGCTCCGATTTAAGAGCAAATACTTTTTCCAATATTTATTTATCTTTGAACATCTTGTAATATATAAACTACTTTTATATAAAATAATCACACCACCTAGACCTATTTTAATAGGCAATCAATCAATCTATAATAGTATATAACATAGATATTCTAAAAATATAAATATTGTTTTTAGTATATTTTATCACACACCTAATAATTATTAATTTTAAATCAATTGTCAGGTAATTCAATATATTAAAAAAATTTATTGACCGATTTAAAAAATAAAATACATGTAATGGTCAATTAACTGCATATTCATTACAAATTGATGGAAGGTGATTAATTTTTACCAGTTTTTTCATCGAAAAATTAGTCTAGAGTGAACATATCAGTTGAAGTTGTTTTTTTGTTAAAATTTTTAAAATATTATGCAAGTTTTTTTGCTTATAACAATTAAATAGTAATTCGGAAGAGTTAAAAAAAATTTGTGTTCAGTAGATAAAAATACATAAACAAAACTTAGGTAGATGTATTAATAGGACACGAGAATGTAGTTATTGTAGGCAAATAGGGTAAATTTAGCTGTAAATGAATAATATAATTATGATTAATATAATTATAAGGAAATAAAATTTTTTATAATTAATTATATTTTTAATATATATATATATATATATATATATATATATATATATATATATATATATATATATATATATATATATATATATATATATATATATATATATATATATATATATATATATAAATGTTTTACACAAAAGTTTTTTTTTTTAAAAGCAACCATTTTTCGTTTTTTCGTCTTAAAATTTATTGTCCATCTTTTATGATTCAAAGTTGGGACATGGATCCATTGGAACCAATTCATCGATTTCGCCCATGCACAAGCGAATAATTCTCTAAAATTTGAACTATTTTTCTTTCTGAATTTTGAATTTAGACAGAAGAACAGAAGAAAAAGCGGGCGGGCATACTGAAATGGACTAATTAAGCGATTCTATGAACACGTGTACCAAAATTTTGTATTTTCTAGTTTTACAAATAGATCCAAACTAATATTCTCTGACATTGTATTTATATGTCGAGTGAAATGAGAATGTTGCATTTTGTAAAAAATATTTTAGGGGTTTCTTTAATTAGTACAGGGATTGGGAAATCTTTTTAAGATCATTTTGAATTAATTAGCTGTGTCTCGGAAATTAATCGATTATGTATTGCGTTTTTTTTTTTTGTATTTTCATCAACAGAAACATATGAAGAAAATAAGAACGTTAACTTCAAATTAATAAACATAAGGAGCAATTTTTGTCTATTTTCAATCCTAATTTCATCTTATATTAGTTTTTTATCGATATTTTTAAAAATCATCGAAAATCCAAAAAGCTTTTTCTTCTCTAATTTTAGAACCGTAACATACATACAAAATATTATTTTTGAATATAATATTTTGCAATTGTGGTTCAAAGTTGTATTAAAATTGAAACAACAAATTTTTTAAATGGTAGAATATCTCAAAAATAATTAAAAAAACCAGTTTTTAATTTAATTTGACCTACCAATTATAAGAAATAGAATCAATTTGATAATTTGAGATATCAATTAAAGCTCAATTCGAAGAATATTAGTTCAGAATCGTTTCAAAAATTACATAACCAATCGTAATTTAACATTAAAACCCAAAAAACCAAAAAAAAAAAAACAGTACGAAAAATGTTTTCGAAATTGTTATTAAATAAATACATACATGTATGTATTTCAAATTCAAGCTTATAAAACCATCTTAAAAAGTAGATGTGTTTGTTTCGAAGTGAAAGATAACACAGTGAACAGATTAAACTTTAAAACTAGATTTTCATTTTCTCTGATTTTCCATCGAGTAAAGCTCTTGAATGGTAGCGTACCTATATAAAATCATTTTATATTTATATTTATTTAAGATATAGATTATAAAGTTGCAACTTGTTGAAAATTATTGACATGTAAAATTGAATATACAGCTGCATCCTTCTTGTATACAAATATTAAATTTATTGAATATTTTTTTTATTGAATTTATTATTTATCTAAAATTTTAGTTTAATAGGAAATACAGATGGTATTCGAATATATACGGCTATAGGGTTGGAACTATATTAAATTGAAAAAAAAATTTATTAATGCATTAACCCGAGTAGAATTTAAACTAATCCCTGACCAGCCATTAGCTATTAAAAATTATCGAGCTTTGTTTTGATTTTGTTTTACGGTGCATAAAAAATAAATTGTTCCAACGATAATTTTTCATATACAACTGCAATAAATACAAATTTGAAAAATTAACAGACTTTAGAAATAAAAATATTTTTTTTTGCATTATTTAAATTGAAAAGTGGTCTATTTATCATACTTTTTTAATGGCGGTCCTTTAAAAAAGACTTTTAAATTGCATTACCGCCTTTTTTCGTTGATTTTCAGGACTAATTCTTCCTTGTTTTCCTTTATTTGCATATATATTTTCATAAATTCGTTTTTGGTTCTAGCAAGGATTCTGACGGTATCATATTTGCAAAATATTTTTCACTTTTATAATCCGACTGCGCATTGTACAAATATGTTTTACTTATACTTTCAAGCATTCGTCACGAAACTAAAACCAATTTGACTATTAGATAAAAAGATTTACTTTACTAATAAAATAATGACATATGACTATTAGATATATAGATTTACTTAACTAATAAATGAAAGAGCTTTCATGGTAATTTTACAAAAAAAATTAATTAATAAATAAATAAATTAGATTTTGACACACACCTAATTTGTAAAATCAAAAATAGGATTTTGTTTTTACTAAAATATGGTCAGATTTTTTGTTTTAGTCTACAAATTTTCAACAACGTATTGTGCAAAACTAGAATAAAAATAAGTTAAGAATTTTGAACGAATATATGATTTACATTTCGAAAATAATTGAAAAATTGTAGAATTTGGGATCTGCAAAATATTTTATTATTATTTTTTTTTTATCAAGTGATACGAACTTGCAACAAAGATATTACTGATGAGTCACCTTCACGATATATAATTGGCTATAAATTGCTTCCTTCATAGTGCACAATTTAAAATCAATTTCCTGTAGCAGGATTATAAACCAAGCAAACACTGTGTAAGTATGTAACTGACATTTTGGTGAAACTATATAATACGATATGATTTAACAAACCTTAAATACAACAATCATATTTCGAAATATATGACTATAGTTTCTTGAATTTTGCGTTACTTAGAATTATAATTGTAAGAGGCAATGAATTTAGCTAAATTTCGTACATTATATAATAGATCTGTTCGAGTAGTAAATTTTTGGTTTATAAATCGATTAAATTGTTATTTCTAATAAAAATTGGTTACCCACAACTTTGTAAAATTTGTTGTGATAACTTGAAATCTGCTATATATAATTCTATTAGGGGAGAACGGGGTAATGGCGATCACTTAAGGAAAAATGTCAAATTTTAATCGGTATGTTTTTTTTAATCAATTTTACACATTCACTAATGTATAATCCTTTTAATTTGGTAACTTTTTAATGGTTTTGGTATAATTATAAAGAGTATAATTATAAAAAAAAAATTCAGCTTCTACCAACATAATCCTCGACTGACTCCCATCCACTACACATAGAGTGTGACCTGACACTTACACAGAGTTTGAGCTATAGGGTGTTTTTTTGTATCAAAAGCGGCAAAAAAATGAAGATGCACCACTCTCGATTGCGAAGCATCAACTGAGTAGGCATTTGTCGGCAAGCTAAATGGTGTAATGCGAAGGTTTGTAGCCAACTAACTCTTTTTGTTTTGAAGCAATGATGCTGGCCGCTATTATCTCAATTTGCCCTAAATCTCATAAAAATAAGCTTAGCACTTTGATCCACGAGAACTTGTAGTTTTGATAGCAATATACCATACTCGTACTTAGAAATTTGTATATAAGATTGTATAGTGTTTGTTTCCATTCAGTTTGTTTTCCTGATATTTTGTTTTCTTTATTTCGATAATTTCCATTTCTTCAATACACTCACATAGTATTTCTGAAATGAAAGTTATAACAGATACGGAGCGTTAAAATGTTATTCCTAGAAGTAATAATCATGTATCCTGAAATAAATCTATTAAGAATCCATAGTTTGTTATATATAAAGGCGTACAATATGGGTGGGTTTTGGTTTGATATATGTTGTTCATCAATTAGGTGAAATACTCTGCCTTTGAAGTATACAGACATACAATACATATTCAGTGTTTATATTCAAATTAATTTTCAATGTACAAATCTATTAAGGATGTTATCATATAACGTGTCGTGAATATACTTAAGTTACGTAATATTTTTATAAACAATAAAATTTCTCGAAATATGTCTATTAAGTTTGATCATTCATATTATTCTTGAATATCGATTTAACATATTTTTATACTCGACATATTTATATGTCAGAAAATATTATTTTTTATACTCGACATATTTATAATATGCCAGAGTATATTATTTTAGTCTAAAGTTAGAACAAACCAAAATTTTGTATAGGTGTTCACAGAATCACCGAATTCGCCCATTTTCGCATGTCCGTCTGTTCATCCGTCTTGCTGACGTAACTATTTTAGACATAAAAACTGAGTTTCAATACGTGAAGCAAAATTCGTCCATTGAGTCTAATAGGTCTAGGAGCATTAAATATTTAAGATAATTTTAACGGCAAATAAAATTTTAAATTTTGTCGGCATTAACAAAACTGATGTCTGTCAGTACTTAAGGTTACTGAAGTACGAAAAAAGTTTACAAGCTCAAATTTAGATAGCATATTCAATTAATAAAAAGTAAGTTGAAGATCGTGAATGAGCAAAATCAGCTCAATGGGTAACATGAACTCGTAGCCCACCTTTGAAACCTTAAAAGATACAATAGAAGTTAAAATACAGAAATGTTTCTTAAACATTTTAATTTAAATATTTTTTCTCAAACTATTTAGATTATTCACAATTTCACTTCAAATTCTGCCAAATCACACATATAATAGAGAATTTGAATAAATTTTTTTATCACTTCAATTGAAGGTCTTTAAATTGATCACTTATTTGTTCACTTGATACTTTCAATTGTTCACTTAACGATCAAGAATCTCTTACGTTGAAGACTTGTAACTTTTCATTCGCAATAGTTTAAAGTGTTCACTAAAACTTCATAGAAAAGCTATTTTATGTTACATAATATAATTATTGTTGAATGAAATCACATGTAACAAGAACTAAATATTAAAAAAAAAATGATTTGAAAGCCATACAACCTCTATGCACAGTTTCATGTACCATTTTCTAGACCTATAGAGTTCATCGAAAATTGGATACATCTGTAGATTATTTCACTCATTTATTTCACCCATTTTCTATACTTGTTAATTTCGTTCCACAAAAGTTCCACAATTGTTGGTGGATTATCCCTTGAGAAAAAACTAACTAAGCTATGGAAAAATCGGTACTGCCAGTAAAAGTAAGACCTAATTTTTGGTTTTCAAGCTATACAAATATATTTCAAAATAATAAGATTCCTATACAATTGGAGATCCTAATACATAGAATATAAAGGGCGGATAAAGAAATTAACTTGTTTGTAAGAAAAAATTACCCTAGAAAATGATTGCAATTAAAACTATATTTTCTCAATGTTTTAAAGGATCATACATTTAAAAAATTTCAAATCTATGATGTTTTGGGTAAGGCTAGGTTTTATCTGAAGAAAAATCTGCATATAACCAGAAGAAATTTTCAAACTTATTTGAAGCTGTTTTAAGAACAGTATGATAGATTTGATATCTACTTTTTTTAAAAAAACTTTTTTTCAAAATTGAGCAGGCGTCAAGTGTCTTACCGAAATTTGTCAGTTTTTCACTGCTAAAGCTGGACAGAGAAGCACAGCCATTGTTCCACGTAAATAACCGCTAGCAGTAGTTGTGAGAATATCTTGTAGTAGGTGTGATGTACATCTATAAGCCTGCGTCTGATTATATCCCAGTAACTATCTGATTATAGCCACTGAATTATGTACCAGTTTTTGGATGAGGTATAATATTTTGCTGATTGCTGCGAATGTACTCAGGTGATTATTACCTTGCGGCCGAGTACTTACCAGAAGATATACATATGTACGTTTATAAATTCGATACATTTGTCATTACTTTATGATTTTGATATTGTTCATCTGTGCTACTTTTGAGGAAAAATAGGCCGAGCTAAGAACAGGCAATCTTCTTTTGTCAAAAACTTGGCTCTCATTTCCTCTTGATACATATTAAAATTTTCATGCTGTCGAAACTGTAACGTTATGGTTTGGTATTCAAAATAGACTCCACAGACTACTCTATCGCCAGAATAAGTTCCGTCATTTTACGAATTTTTTTAAATTTCTTTCTTTGAATTTTATTCAGATTGAAATTTTGTGATACCTTTAGGATGTCATGTAATCTTCATGCTGTCATTTGTGGAAAATTCTTTTAACAATTAGAGCTTCTGGGCTATTCTTTATGAAGAGTTCTTTCAGATATTTCATCATGACGTCGTAGTGAACCTCTTTTTAAGAACTCTTAATCAAAAGCTCGTTAAGAAGTCTTTTTTTTTTGTGAAGTAGTTTTCATTTTTCTCATTTTCGTAAGATATCGGAATTATGAGATGTGTAAGAAGTTTTTTTCCGAGTTTTTTAAGATGTCAGAAATATGACTTTAATGTCTGATGTCTTTAAGGAGTCTCTTTTAAAACTCTATTAGACTTAATTTTTCTGATGTGCATTTTACTCAAATTATACTGTTCCCGAAAAATTACCAATAATTTAATTAGTTTTTGTTTTTCTGTAAAAACTAATTTAGAGTATCATCGTAAAGCAAGAAAAGAGAAATTGAATTAATAATTAAAATTCGAACCTAACGGATTGGTTTTACCACTAATTCCTCCAACGATGTGGCAGAAATTAATTTTTGAAACACCGCTCTAAAATTTATTTAGATAGGTGGTATATTCTTCAACAAAAATTTTAAAGTTGAAAAATTTTTTTGAAATTATTCCATATGGTCATTATGGCGTAATGGATAACATACTGGATTCGCAAGTCTCAGTATCAGTGTTCGAGTCTAGGTTTATCCTAAATATTCTTTTTACCCACAAAAATATAAATTTTTATTTATGTTAGTAGTCTAAGAAACGAATTCTTAAAGCATACTTATTTATGAAATCAGAGAAAAGAATTCTGAAAGCAATAGTATCTATGATGTTCATTAAGTCATATGGCCAGAAGTCATATTGCTAATTACTGCTTAGAAAGGTCTTACAGCCACACTGATGTGACTATATAGATGTAAAATTATATAACCTATCTGTGTGTAAAAATGCATTCAGTTAATATATAAATCAGACATATATTATATTTAACAACAGGCAATGTTTTGTATATTGTAATATAGCTCTCTTGGCAATAGTCTCAATTAAAGTGTCGAGACTGCCATTTGCTGCTTATATCATTTTCTACACGTATACATCTATACATTCATACATCTGGGTACATAACAAGAGAACACAGGGCTAAATATACATATACAATACATATTATGTACACAAAACAATGGTCGGCGAACTTATGGGTTTGTTGTATTTAAATTGTTGTAGTACCAACGTATGTTGTAGTAACAGCATCAGCTCTATTGTACCATTTTATTATTTAATTTATAAGCATTTGTAACTAGTCTTCAGGATAAATATTTCCACGATGTATGTTTCTATTTTGTTTATTTTGCTCTTTTTTATATAATTAAATATACAACGTATTTTATTTTCTCTATATGTGTTTATTTTGAAAAATTTGTATCTAAAGGATCTGGAAAGCAATTTATTTTTTACTTAATTTTTAAATGAGATTGGATGTAGGAATCTATGAACAAACGGGTGCGTGTTTAAATCACGTCGGGGTCACCAATTATAGGTACACAAGGTGATAATTATAATAATAATTATTGCATGTTCTATTTAATTAATTATTTATTCAAATTAACATTCTTAATTTATTTATTGAACATTACATACAACATGGCATGGCGACGTAACTTATATTTCGCGAGTATATTCTATGCCGTCTAAGTTTCTTGTATCATGATTGATACGTACGCCTGAGGAAGTATCCATTGTTTTATTAGGTAAACTATATTTATTATCGAATGACCTTCACATTAAAACAACAACAAAAACTTTGAGCTTTGTTGGCCGCAAAACATTCCGAAAAATAAAACGGCACACTTTTCAGAATGTCTTCTCAATTATGTGTTAAAGATACTATAAAGTAAATATTCATATAACATAGATTTGGCCATTTTGATACACATAACATAATAAAAGTTTTGAAAAGAGCTGATAATAGAAATATGATACATCAAGGTTCAATGTGAAAATTAAAACCATGATTTAAATCAACATGAAAAATATGATAGAATATTCTAGTTAAAGTTTTTGTATTATTCACATGATCAAAGTAATGTCAAGTAGTTTCTACAAAATAATACGAATCAATTTGTAAGATGTTTGGATCTAAATTAGCTTTGCAATCGAACATTCTATACAGCTGAATGTTGTTTGAATGTTAATTAATTTTAGAACATTATTGCTATGCATTTAGAGTAAAATTAAGCTACCATACAAATTACATGTAACTAATTCTACTTGACATTGTATATATTAATACACGGAGAATTTCTGCGAATTTATTGGTTTAATAATAATTAATTGTTTTAGTCTACCTTATTCATAAACTAGTACACAAAATCCAACAAAAATCCAAACATATTGTAATGAATTTTTACCATTTTGTAATAATTTTAATTAATACTCTGCATAAGAAAGATTAGCTTTTTCACGCGGCTTTTCTCGTGCAGTAATCTTTCGGAAACGAAAGTTTTATCTCAAACCATGTCACTGTTTTCGATTTCAAAGTAAGTTCGTAACTATCGTCATTCGTAAAAAAACTGTCGTAACGAAAATCGAGAGAAATTTTCAATAATATTCAGGCAATTAACGATAAAACGTGAAATACTATTTGTTCATTTGTTTTAATGAGTAATTCTACAAAATTTTGAGTCGAAATGTCCGTTAGTGTATTATTTCCACATAAAACCAATGAATCCCAGTTTCACTTCTGTTTAGGAGTTAATTTACAAAAAATCGTGAAGCCTCTATTTGGTTATTTATTTTTGAGAGAACTAATATGAAGTTTTAAGCACTAATACGAAATACTTATTCATTAAACTGTGTTGTTCCTCCATAAAAAGAATTACTTTCAATCTTTTAGCTCCTATTTTACTCGATTGGGGGATTATAACTTAATAATAGTTCTAGCATTTAGATTCGAGTATCTAAACTTTTAACACTGTAAGCTGTTATCTATATTAATAGTATGTATCTATGCGAATATATGATGTCCTACTGGTAAAAATGCTCCGAGTGTAAATTTATAATAATATTTTAATTAAGTGTGAAATCTTAGTAATAATAATGATTAAATTCCAGTTATTTTTTTATTGATTTAATTAAAAGTTATAAATAAACTTATTTTATTTCCGCCTATATTAAAGATAACTAGAGAACTTCACGTAAATAATAATTTCCCATGTAATTTAAAGATAATTTATATTATAGTACCTATATAAAGTTAACTTTGTTATTAGTATTTTATATTGATAACAATTTCGTTATTTAAGAAAGTTTGTTACTAATTTTAAATAAAAATTTAAAGTGAATATATGAATTAACAGTAATAATTGATTTAATACTCAACATAAGGCGAAGTATCTATGTTTGCACTGTTGTGGCTATGGAAAATTTATTATATTATATTTATTAAAATTGACTTCATTATTTTGGTGTTTTTGAGTCAAAATTGTAGCAAACCCTAACCAGGTTTCGATATATTCAAAAATAAAACTTTTTCTTTTTTCAAGAACCAAAAATTTTTTGTATTTGGTACCTTTTGCACCATTTTTTTCATTCCCCAACATTTACTTACAACTTTTTACTTTATTTAACTATCAGTAAACGGAATCAATTCTTAAAAAATTTCGATATGGAGTTTTCGATACCAAACTCCATCTCTAACGTTATAATTCGCAATCAATAAATGCGTCTTAGTACGTTCTCCACCTTCTACCTCAATTTGCAATTGCGATTGTACTCTAAGTGTGAAAGCACCTTCTTGACATTTACTTATTAGAGTAAATTAAGAGCTTAACCGCAACCGCGTCCCATGCACCCTGACCGTTTGGTCCTCTGTACCCTCTTTTTAGAACACTCCATCGAAACGCAAAGATACCACAAAGTAACAATTACATTGTCGTTATGTTGTTGGTAGAGCTATTTACATCGTTTTTATCCAAGCAATGATTGTGTCATCAACCAGCCGGCCCTTTTTTAATAATAATTGACCAAACTGCCGCTGCCTGGATTCGAACCCTCAATTTATTTCCTAAGAAGTGAATTGCGTGAAGACAGAACTTGATACTTACTTAATTTACATACAATTTGTCCACCCCCTTTCTGAATTTGTATAGATATGCAAAGCTCTAAAACTTTCTGAAAAAGTGTTATTTAACCTGGAAATACCCTGCAAAATTGATAAAATCAATTCCCATCTTAATATATTTATACTACCTGGCAAACAGTGAAATCAGACAATACATCGTGTTCTACAGCTTATAAAATAGATTTATAACACACCCCAACTCTTCATTGGTGACCTTCGATACAGTGCATTTTTTTTAGAAAGATAACAAACATAAAAAAGTCAAAATTAAGATCATTTATTGCGAAAACGGTGTTAAAAGTTTTTTTATTGACAAAAACTGCCATATCTACGCATCTAACGGTCATAGTGACTTGTTAGATAACTTATATTATAGCACCTTAATAATTATAATATAAAATCAACAAAAAATTTCTAACCGGGTTGGTAGTTTTAGACTAAATAACCTGTTCAGTTTTATGATATAAGTATATATGAAATATAGTCTTGAACAGAGTTTTTTTTTACAATCGGCGATATGGCGATAATTTTCTTGCAAAATCTGATAAAAAATATTTCTCATTCGGTAAACAGATTGCTGAAGGACGACCTTAATTCGTACCTTATTACAGACAGGCCAACTTATGAATAAAATATTACTTCGGTATTTTCCTATTACAAATTCTCAATACCATGTTTATAAAATGTGTTTATGTAACTCTAGTTTTTTTTGTTTTTTTCGAATGTGTCGACTATTCCACGGAGTTGACATAAATTTGTATGAACATGGCTTAAAAGTAAGTATATCAATTTTAGTTAAATTGCTTGACAATTTGAAACAATTCTTATTATACTAGTAGGTCTCACTTTAAACAAAATTACTTTAAACAAACTTACCCTTAAATTATTGTAAATAATTCATGAAATGAATATATGGGTTCAAATAAATCGTACAAGTAAAGTCCCATATAAAATAGATGTGATTCTCCATATGTGGGTGGGTGGTAATTTATGTAAAAAAAAGCTTGTGAAAAATATACTGACGACTTCAATATACATGATACGTATCATGTATATTTAGGTGCGGTATGCATTCAAATAAGAAACTAAACAAGAGATGGCAACCAACTTAAATAAGTGCTTACCGCGTACTTTAAAATTATGAAATTGAATAGGCACGATTATCACAGTCAGATCATCACTGAATTGCTTAGGCTGTAATTCATCACTCACTGTAATAATGAATTTTTGTAATTATTCTAAATTTTGAAAGCAATATTATGAAATTTGAAAAATAATAGCTAAAGTTTAGTTATTATAAAAAATGTAAAAGTTTTCCAAATCCGTTGCCTTTGAGAAATTGCGTAAAAACTTAGAAGATTTTCGATCAGCGAAACTGGACACCCGACCACCAGGAACCTTTATCCTAATAGCCTCAGAATACTCATATCAATCTTCTCGCAAGGATTCCAGAATACAATGAACTAAGTTACTTCGACTAACAAACGTTGATGAAGATCCCCCCATATCACACGATGTCGATTGCATCTGGTTTAACTTTTTTGAGATGGAGCCAATAGTTGGTTTAAAAATAAATTAAGTTTTAAATAAGGTCATTGTGAGCTCATAGTTTTTAAATAATTATATTATTTTAGCTTACCATGAACTCATGATTGGATACTGTTACTTAATTGCAAATAAGAATTAAAAAAAAAAAACTTCCTAGTCATTAGATAGATTTCGTACCTTTATTAAATTTTGGCCTACAGCTGGCATAAAATAATTTTTACAGATATCATTTGATTCTAGTTACATAGTGGCTCATGGTAGTCTAATATTTAATATTTGGAAATGGTTTTGTATCATTATTAAATTTTGACTCTCCATTGAATTAGCATAAAAAGATTTATATACTCGACATATATACAATACGTTATAGTATATAAATTTTAGTATAAAGATTGTAACGTTACCTAATAACGAAGGCACTACCAAAATTTTGGTATAAGTGTTCATAGAAACTCCTAAATATTTTCACAATAACGACTCAATTAAAAAATAAAAAACTCCACTATTCAGCGGAAATGTTTAAAATGATAATAATATATATGTTATATGTGGGCTGTGTTTGTGTTGACACATTATTTATTCTTGTTAATAGCTTTAAATCGGGAAACCAGTTTGTTTTGTATATGTAGTTTGAGATTTACTGGCGCTTCTATATTCCTGTCGAAAACAACTTTCCTGTTCAAAAAATATGATTCTCATTATTAAAATGTTCTTTCTTTGATACATATTAACATTTACCCATATTCGTACAACCTGTGATCAGGTCTGTGTGTCTTTTAGCCATTACGTTCAACTTGTGATTAAACTACTCAAGTGATATTTGATTCAATTCTCTATTTTCCATTTTTATCTATTCTCTATTGTTCAAACGAAAAGGGGAGATATGGTTCTTTAATTCATCGTCCCTCATATCGTCCCTCATCTTTCAATATCACCAGATTGATATCGGTCCAGTCGAAGTATCATAGGTTCACGTTTTCGCAAGTTGAAATTCATCATTTCCTTCTTAAAATTTGAAAATCTCTGAACAACGCCATTATTATTTTATAGTTTATAAATACTTTTCCAATTTTGTAGTTCATATCATTAAAAAATTGATACTTCTATACAAAATTTTACCCACAAAACAGTCTTATCGGAACCAGAAATAAGATATTTTTCTGAGTAGTGAATTTTTATTTTTATTTAAATTTTTTGAGAGTATTTTATTTTTCGCCAAATACAGTATATTTTATATTGAAGTAATATATGTTACTTTTTTTTGTTATTTTACGTAGTAATAAAAATAAAAAATATATATATTTTCTTTGGTTTTATTTTTAAACGCCATACATATTACAATCAGGTTGAAAATTTGCATTCTATTTGTTTTAATATATGACCCATTGTATACTTAAGTCTTTGATGACATAGGCTAAGCAAAGCGTAGGTGCCGTTTAAGTGTTTGTGAAGATTTTGTAGGTGTTAAACAGTAATACACATTGATTTGGTTTTTTTTTTTTGGGAATTTTTTTATTTTTCGTCTAATCACAAAAATTTATGTGTATTAACAATATAGGTACAGCCACAGCTTTTAAAAAATGGAACTGGTAACTTAAACAATGCGACAGAAATGACATTCAGATTTTATTTCAATAACTTTCTTACAAGTTTCAAATATAAGCAGATGATCGTATCGTATAAGCTAGATGTTAATTTTATTTAAAGGACTTTAATGAAACAAGCTTCGAAATTATACTTATAGGATAATCTCTAGTAATAATCCTATCTGATTAGATAGTAGTCGATGAGATTGAATTCAATATTGAGCTTGAAAGCTTATTGCAGATGGCGGTATCTAAAAGAAACATTCTTTAACACTTTATTATTGAATTGATGAATTTACGTAAGATAAATTTGTCTCCACCCTACTCATAGTCAGTATTAATAATATGGAATAAAAACTTCCTGCCTTAAAAACCTTAAACAAATCTCTTTTGTTTAACCTTTTGCCTCTATTTCTTAATTCGCATCTACTACTTATTTTCCTAAAAACGTTTATGTTCAATATATAAAATTATTTCTTACCTTAAAAGAAATCATGACCATAATATTTCCAACCACTGTAATAATACTTAGAAAAGCCGCAAATGTTCCAATAATAACTGTTTGTGTAATTGAATATGTGCTCGATGGCATAGGGGCATCGGTTCCAGGCTCGCCTAATGGCGCCCATACTGATGCGTTTAGGGAGGTGTTCATGCCCCACGACCTACACCGGTCGTCACCTCCTACAACTGCTGTTGTCTCTGCTTCTGCACCAGACCGTACCTTTCTGCTGCCACACATGCATCTGAAAAAATAAAATAAAAACTAATATAGTGTTCCATTTCGAGTGTAACCATCCTCTTATTTTGGAACAAAAACAACGATTCAAAAAATGTATATAAAAAATGACGAAGAGCTCTCATATAGTCAATAAAAATTTTTCGAAACAAATAGAACTTATTTAAACAAAAAATGATTTGAAAAGTAGAAAATAAATTTTTTATTAAAATATTCGTTAAATAATTTCTTTGTGACCAATAATATTTGGATGCAATCTCCAATCATATCCTAAGCTAAAAAATTGATTCGTTGGCGCCGACTGAGAAAAGTAATTCGTCACAAAAAAATTATTTACAAAAATTTTTAATTCGGTTTATAAACGATGATGGAGTTCTCAAATAAGTAAATAAAATTGTATTACATAGTGGTAATGGCTTACCAGTGCTGAATTATAACCCGTATTTATTAGCTAATGACTGGTCAGGGATGAATAAAAATTCTACTCGGAAAATATCCAAATCAATCGTTCAAGGCATTTCGAATATTTTGATATTTTAGTAATCATATTCATAAAAGAAAAGTTCTGAATTTATTACTGCATTTCAAATACATGGAGTTCTCATATATCTCTAATAATTTAATAGATAATGATGATACGAGTTCTGTCAATCGACCATTGCCGACATTCACGAACAACTAAATTGTTTCAAAATTGAATCTTGGACTACTTAGGGCCCAAACAGAGCAAATTGGTAAACAATTATCCAATTTTAATATAAGTAGTACTTACGCTTTGATAAACCTTTCAGAAATGCTTTTTGTATGTCAATAAATATTTTAATATATAGTGCTATAATAGTTATTTTTTTCTTCCAGGTTAATAGATGTTATCTAATCAATATAAACATATTACACTAGTTAGTTCATACGTAATCCCTATCTATTTATACATTTAAATAGATTACGTCATTAAAAAAGTGTGTGATCATTTTTTTCAAACCTTATTAATCAACTAATCAAGTGAAGTTAATGTTCAAAATATTTTTTATAATCATAAATGTATAAAACAGCTTTAAATTCAACATTGACTTAAACCAAAATTGGTATAAAGGTATTTATGATTTTCGTACAATTATTGCTACTACAAGCGAAAATCACTACTAACAGTATTAACTGTTTAGATACTTAATGTATAGATATTTAATGTAGAGTATCAATGCTTGTACAATGGTTAATAATTTCTCATAAATTTCTCTAAATATACAGTCCACACAGTTATAAATACACATATAATAATAATTTCTTAAAATATATCTATATAGAATAACAGATATATATCAAAATAATAAACAGAATATATTATTATGTTTATAGTGGGGATCCCCAGTATTCAAAGCTTAAAAGTAATATGTGTAATACATGCATTTATTTACAAGCATATTCTTATATATGAATAAAAATTATACCTGTGTGGAATATTCTATATAGGTATAATATCTTAGCACTAATTTCTGCATGCCAAGAAAATATAAAAACTATCAGTATATGTATTTATTAGCTAAATGTGAGGTAAAATTATGGCGAATATCAGCTAACAAAGAAATGTTTCGAAACAAAGTTATTTGTTTTGAAAACAAAAATATGTTCTTGAATTTTTCGTCTTTTGTGGGTGAAAATCTGGGTCATGGATCTATCCGATTTTCCATCATAATTTTAAACTCACTTTTAATGTCACCAAAATTTTAGATTTTAAATCGTCTGATTTTGACGATTATTTTTTTACTGGAAAACGGCAACGCTTCAGGTGGTCACAGATAAATTAAACTTAATATTGCTTAAAAGTAAAATTAAAGTAACATAAAACACTCCAAAAATGGACTAAAAAGTGAAATTTTTTGAACAATTTTACATATAATTTCTTTGTGCATTATTATCATTCAAATTCGGTGTCTACGAATTTATGTTTTACTTAAAATATAATTATTACCAATATAATTAAATATAATTATTGCCAAAAAGAAATCGTTTGTAGAAATATTTATTTATTTAAAAATTTTATTTATTTTTTACTTTATAATATATTTTTTAAAGTCTATTCTTTATTTTTTTTAAATAATGTTATACAATATCATTACCCATTTGACTACTTAGCTTTGGGATTGTGGGTTCGAATTCAACCAGCGGCAGTTTGATCAATTGTAATAAAAAGAAAAGAGGACGATTGGTTGATAACACTGACGTCGCTTGGTTAAAAACGAAGTAACCACTAACAACATTGTAACAATGTAATTGTCATCTTGTTCTAGAAGATGTCTTTGCCTTCAGGTTATTGAGTGTTCTAAGAGGGTACAGAGGATCTAAAGGTCTAGTTACAAGGGGCGCGGTTGTGGTTCTCCTCTTAATAAATTCTATATGTCTACGTATGTATGCAACTAAATATTAAAAACTTTGCAATCGTTAACAATGATTTAAAACTATAAACATTCTATGCAATAAATGTCATATTATTTTATTATGATAAAAATAAGTTCATCCGTTTGGTCGTAAATATAATATTATTTTTCCAGAATACATCGAAGAATATTCATGCATTTTTTTATAATTATGTAATAATAAAGATAAAGAATTTTTATCAGTTATACAATATTCCATTTAGTTTCTCTCCACCAGGCATTTTTATATGAAAAATCTTAAAACTGTTGATAATAAATTTTTAATAGACACGTTTTATAGTAGTTCTACATTTCATAAATATATGTTTATTTTTATTTTTTGAAAAATGTAACTTTAAAATATTATTTTCCAAAGAAACGGATAGTTTATGATGAAATTTATATGATTTACAATGCACCTCTATATGTAAAAGGACTAGCAGACCCGATAATGCGTCACTGTGATAATTTTCACAGAGAAAAGTTTGAAAAAAAATTTTCCCATTTTATCAAACGATACTATATCGATTGCATTTAAAATTTAAAGTAGAATGGACTAATGCATCACGTTATCCCATAAAAAATTTTCCCCTGTTTTTCGCTTCATTTGGGGTAGAATTCTGGGAAAAAATCACCATATTTCAAGGGTATTAAAACTTTTGTATGCAGCTTTCTTCTATCAGAAGCCTAGTTTTCCATCAAGTTTTTTTTAAAGCATTATCAGGAAAACTTTAAACAAAATAGAAAAAGAAAAATGCTAATCCTAAAATAATCTCCAGATATTTTCTTACATAAAAATTTTATTTCCTGATATGAAAAAAATGTTTAAAGTAAAAGAATTATTTTATGAATTTTAAAACAGATCTCAATAATTATTCCACATATTCTTCCAACCACAATCCATTTAATGGCGTATACTTGTTTTATGTAATATTTAATCAAATGTAATTGCATTTAATATATAAAATACTGCAACATAATCTCTAGAATAAAAGTTCATCAACGTTTGTACTTTACTTATTCATGTTCCAATTAATATTCAATTGTGTTATGATACAGGAAATAAATATACATGCCATAAGTATAACGGGTATCTAAATATCATTCTCGCGTAAAACTGCTTTTCGACAGATTTTGTCTACTTTTTATTTCACGGGATCAGAATGAAGATAAGTATGGGGTATACCGAAGTTGCAGAATTAAAAAACAAAAAACTAGAAGAGTTTAAAAAATGTTTTAAGAACAAATAAATATTACAACTAACAGAGATATTTGTTTAGATTCTCAACATATGATTGAGTATCAATCTTTGTTAATCATTCGCATTCCATAAATATTCTAAATATCCAGCTATAAATATATATAAATATGATATAAAAATATGTACTTGAATTTGTATATGTACTATAGCTAAATTTGAGCTTAAATTGTGTCGATTACAGCAATTTACAAAAAACTGTTTCAAACAAAAATTTTTTGTCATTATGGACTAATTAGGTAATCTAATAACATCTATACAAACATTTTCTTTATTCGGTCAATAGTTTTAAGCGTTACATACTTTACGTTATACTATATGTCGAGTATAATAAGTATCAAAAAAAAAAAAAACCAGTGCTACATCAATATTAAAATATTAAAATTAAAAACACAAAATATATGATATGCAAAATATACATAACAGTTATATTTTTTTGATAATAAGTCACTGTATGCGTCTGGATGAAGTGTAAAGTGTGTGTATATATTCTTACTTTACTACACCAAGCTGGAACAACTTTAAAATCCCCCGGTTGTACTACGTATAATTGCATATAAAATTCTAGTAAATATCCTCAGATTTGATTAATCAAGTGAAGATAATACATGTATTTAATTGTGTATCAATTAATTGAAATTATTATCATTATTAAAATGCAGTATTAAATGAATCATTTAATTAATTTACTTTCATCAAACTGAGTTTGCTTTAAAACGATAATTTTAAATACGAATAATATGATAGGGAGTTGAAATCCAGAAATAAAATTTTGTGGTTATTATAGATGACTTCGTCAGTTTACAGTTTAATGTTTATGGATTTGTAAACCTTCTTTCAAATGATAAACAATAGAAGAAAAGTTTTAAGAATGCAATATAGTTTCTGTGTCTTTCAAGTACAATTTTGGCATGTAAATGGAGCGCTTGTCAAAGAACATTTTTATTTACATTTTAGGGTCTGTTTAATGTCAATTGTTATTTTTTTATTTATCTGTTCGCGAAAATTGAAAGAAATACAATATATATTGCATCAGAAATTGAGTATTTCGAACGCATTTTTATTAAAAAAAAAAACAAGAGTTCATAACAAACTTATGATTTTCGTTACACTCTGTAATTAAATGACCATAAAAACGTTTTCATTTCATATAAATGGAAGTTGAAGTATTAAATTAATTCAAATAAACATTATACGTGCTACGTACGAACTATATTTTTCATTGGATTTGATTCATAAACTATGTAATACTAAAGTATTCTTCACACCATTAGTCATGCACCATATTCTAAAAAAGAACTCTTACAAAAAGAACCCAAATATTTCGAAACGGTGCATTGAAATTTTTGTATGGTTCATTTTAATGATTGTGTAAGATATACTTTTTAAAAGAATTTTATGTTAAATGGAATAATTTTTAGTTGGAATTCATGAAATTTCCATTCATAAAATCTAAATGAAAAGTTGGATACAGATAATTTTTCACGTTATTAATATTATCAATACAGGCGAATTGATTTATTTTTATATACGAATTGAACGTCTATATCATTATTTTTTTCAGAAATGGATAGAATTGAAAACATATTTGGCGCAATCAAACTCGGGCCATTCCGGTTGCTAATCAACTACGAATGTCGATAAAATAGTTTTAAAATATAAATTTTTGTATTATTTTGCATTATTAGATCAATCATTACATCTGAAATTTGTGTTTTTTATATCCTCCTCCCCTGTTTTAACTCAAAAGGTGACGACGTTCCTATATATACAAATATACAAACAAAACAATAAGATATAATAGAGAAAATGTAATAAAAAAATTTGCTATTTTACCCATCAAAATGTAAAACTAGGCTCAATACCAAACAAAATTCGAATATTAAATTAAAATTGATTCAAAAACGAATATGGTATTATATATTAAGCTCTTAAAGATCAATTTCTTGCAAAAAAAGTTTTATAGGTGTTTGTCCACAAACATTATTATCTTAATGTCATAGTCATCAATAGAACCTATTAGCGTAGAATGACCCTTATGAATAATCACTATGGAGATGACCATATATGACGTCATTTATGTAAATCTTCTTTGTTTAATTAAGAAATTTGAAAATTTAAATATTAAAAATTTGTGCATCCTCCCTATTGTTCATATATTTTTGAGATTTTAAGGCGCACTTTCTTAAAAATTGTGTTAAACTAACGAGAAAATTATTTTGACCTAATATATATGTAAATTGAATTTTATAATAAATAATTTTCAATAGAAAAATTCAATTAACAATTTTGAATAAAATCGAGAAATTTAATAACCAGAAAATAAACGTGTGTAACTTTGAATATGATTGGGGATACTTAATTATTGAGTACCTTAGCCGAGGCACTTAAATTTAACTTTGTAGATATAAAAACCAAACAATATTCAAAATAAAATGCTAATTTCTTTCTAAGCATTTATCTAAACGTAGTAACTCGCATGATACAACACAAAGATCTTTGCTACACAGTACTTTTTAAAATTTATTTTTGAAATTAAATAGTGAATGTTAACTCAATGTTTTAGATTCATTAATATTATAGTAGACATATTAACATTTAACTACAGTCAGTAAGAACATAGTTATAAAAACAATATATAAATTTTATCCCAGAAGAATTACTAAATGCAAAAGTATTTGCTACAGGCATTTTGTCAATTATGAAAAGTTTTAAAAAGCATAAATATTTTAAAACGCTTGAGACAAACAATTTGTACTTTAACAATTATTAATATTATTTATATTGAATTTAATTTACTCTAATCATAGAAAAATTATTTATAAAAAATTTACTTGATTACTCAATACTTATGCCGCTAAGCAGCACCGGGATTTCTCCGAATATTTTTAAAAATAGAGTTGGGATTAGCCTCTAATCTCAAGAGACGAAAATTATCTCAGTTCATTTATTTCGAAAATCTGAGTGCACATGTTACATACATATTTTCTCTACAGCATCACATCCCAATATTAATTATTATGGATAGAAGTATCTATAGGATATAACGTGCATAATAGAGGGCGTTATGTAGTGTTTATTAGTATGTGTGTGTATGCGTGTCTATGCACCTGTATGTATCATACCCAACCGCCATGAATTGTAAAGGCACCATGTTATATTATAAACGAATCATAAATATTATAAATATAAATAGTTCTTAATTGTTTCGTTTCTTAATTTGTAAAAATCGATTTTTTCGTTGAAATATTTCAATATTTTAATAAAAACATTCATTGAAAACTCAGTGAGTGTAAGAGTAATGTATGTAATGTATACGTAAATAAAATGCATAATAAATTTAAACTTGGTATCAATATCATCAGAAATAAACCCTACAATTAGCCTACTTTTGAAATTCTTTATTTGTCATCTTATATTGTTGTTTCGCTTCTTTTGTGTGAGTTGCACGCAAGTTTTTTTTTCTTACTTATACTATTTTTAAACGATTGTAAAAAACACTTTATTGGCTCAGTTTTCTCTTGAACGTAACTGATTCAAAGAACTCTAAATTATTGTATAAAACACGAATGTTATCCAGAATCGCAATCTATCTATTACTCAATAACATTGGTATTTTATGTAAATACTATTTGTTCCATCAGAGTAATGTTCAAACGATGGATGACATATACCATATTTCTCACAGATAAAGACAACAATATTTTGAATAGAGTGAATCAGCAGCATACGGTAGGCACATTGATGGCGACATTTGTTGTGGATGATACTGATGATGAAGAAGACAAAAACGAAGAAGTGTATCATTCATTCGTATATGATAGTCGATGTGAAAACAAATATTTCTCGTTCATAGATAGGTAGTTACGAAACGGACGGATGAGAATGGTTTCGTTGTGCCTGGTTCTCTGTTTTGTTACTGGGTTGTGTTAATGTTAATTCAACGAAGTACTACAATTTTCTCTTATATTATTAGTTAGATAGATAGATATATATATATATATATATATGTATATTATGTTATTATCAATTATGTTTTTCATATAATTCTCAATTAAGATTCAGTTTACTTCAATTAAGAGGATATAAATTTAATATATATTATTTTGTATATTTACTATTCGAAAATGTAGTGAAAATCTTTCCTTGTGACATGGGGCTTGTTAAACTCCATGGATCAGTGAAAACTAACGTTCCTTTATTATTTTAGTTCAATCTTATGATCTAATTTTAAAAGGTTTATTTTCTAATTACGTTTTAAACAAAAAATATTTAAAATATTTTAGTTTTACTTTCGAAAATACAAATATCTGTCACTGATCTCTCTATTACTATTATATACATTTATTTAATAGTTTTTTGTTTTTGTTTTTTAAGTAAAGAAACAAAAACAAAACCAAACTGATAAAGGAAAAAACTAATAAATAAGGGGGATCCGATTTGATGGCAAGCTAGAGGGAGGTGGCAGCATCATAGATGGATTCCGCGAAAGTATTTAAAACTCATAATATCCGGTGTATTTATAATACCATATTAATTAAATAAATAAATACTTTACTTATTTGTCGTCAATAATAAACAACAAAAAATAATTCCAATTTGTGTGCAACAACTTTTATGTTTTAATAATTATCTTGTTTTCAAAATGGTTTAACATAACCTCCATAGCTTTGATGATACACACGCAATCAATCTTAAACTAAGTCAAAACTAATCATCTAGATATCATGGATTGTAAATCCATGTATTTTCAAATAAAAAAAATGGATAATTGAAATGTAGATAAACTGGGTGGCCAAATTCGCCAAAGCATTACGTCTAACTCTTTGAATACATTGGACTGGAAGACTAAATAAATTGAACTTGTAAATTGTTTAAAGTGTTATGCTTGTAGTGCTTTTCTGTAGTTTTTTACTCTCACAACGCTAGATCACAAAAATATTTGTTTTTAAAATGAACAAATTTAAATATTGGAACCAATAAATTGATTTCGCTTATTTATTTTCTATTTCATCAACTTGTTTTAAGTGTTTCAATTTACAATGCCTCGAAAGAATTTTTAACAAAAAAGGTCTCCCTACGCTTCAACCAAATACTCGATTTTCTACTAAGACGTTTCTATGGATGGTGTCAGGAAATTTTATTGCTATCTTAAGCCAAATTATTTAACATATACATATTTCGTGCTTTAATCCACATTAAACTATTTCACAAATAAGAGCTTAAATAAATCAAATAAATTTTTTGGTCTGCGAGAATTATTATTAAGAGGAATTAAAAGAATACAAAAGTGATAATCGAAGAAAGTGAGGAATTACTCGATGTCACTTTAAAGGGTTTTAATTTTAGGTATATGTTCCAACAAAAATATATTTGAAGATTTAATATAATGTCGTTTATTATTAATTTACGGCATTTGTATTTATCATTCATCATACAGACGATGAATTCACTTATGAAATATGTTGTTTATAACTTCTGTAAGCATTTGAGTATAGTTTTATTCAATAAAATTAATGCAAGCTTAGTAAGCTACATTGTGATCAAAGTACTTAATGGGAATACGTTCAGAATTGGAATTTGTTTTCGTTATAGGATTCTTCACTTCTTTCGCTAATGGCTGCATAGCAAGAATTGCTAAAGCCAACTAAATAATTAAATAAGTCACTGCGTGAAACAGTTAACTTCGCTTAGTAAGAACTGTTTTTTTTTTTAAATGTCTAGACCATATACACTTCGACTGTAGAGTCGTTTCCCGAGTTGTAATTTTAAGGCGTAGTAATTGTCTACATAGGGTGCGTATGAATAAAGGACGACTTGAAACTGGTCTCACTTGAAGAGCAAATACAACAAATAATTATTATTCTCTTGTATTTCTTTTATAAAATTATTTTTATTTTATTATAATTTTTTATTCGTAGTAATAAACTAATAGATTTGTTTATGCATAAGGTATCCGTTAAAAACCACAAAAACGTGGATATCATATAGCGGATATCCCATAATATTTAAACCATTTAAGAAAATTCCAAAACCTTGAAATAACGTTTTATAAAAGTAGTTGTTTTTCAGATATTATTATCAAATTACGTTATTTAAATTTTTTATCACATTCTTCTAAAAAAAAAATTATTGATTCTCGATTTTTCTTTGTAAAATTTTGTACATGTTTTAAAGTGTTTTATGATCAGGAAAATTATATTTACGCTAAAATAACAAAGAATTTAATTGACTTATCATTCGAAAGTGATTCATTGTAATCTGAAGCGATCTCCAGTATAGCTGATATACATAAACTGGCTTATTACTGGCTGACTTATTACTGGGTAATGAACATTTGCATCAGATGTATTGGATCAAATATTCGTTCTATCGTGTGACAGATTACATACCATTTACATTCATCGAATATTTGATCCAACGTTGTAGATCAACATTTGAATTAAACGCATCGTGTGATGCCGGCTTTAGCAAAAATTTCGTGGAAGATCGACTACAAATAACAATTATTTATTAAGAAAAAGATAGAAAAAGGTATTACAATAATTGATAGTTTTTTGCTTTTAGTTGGTACATTCAAATTAATTGAATAAACATGGTGGAAGAGCAAATAAAAATATATTGCATGTGGTACATAGTAAGACATTATAATTAATTGCGTTTCCACCATTTTTTCATTGAATTGCAAAGACCTAGGAAGTTGAAATTTTGCATGTATGATCATCCTATTGTAGTATTTTTCAAAATTTTTAACCTGATAAGGTTTACAGCCAGAAATTATTTTAGTATAAAATATAAATGAATCAGTTATTAGCAATATTATATTTAAAATATAAGTTATATTAATATATATAAGTTATGTGTTCTAAATACAAAAAATTTGAAGATTAAACAGTTTTTCAAGTCCCTATATTGTATATTAGAATATGCAATATATATGAATAATGATTATTTAAAAGAAAACCCTTTTTTTTAGTGTTGATTTATAATGATGAAAGAAATTTTATAAACATGTAAACTATTCCAAAAATATAATATATTAAAAATATTTAAAAACTGGAAATTAATTGTAAAATATTTATTATTATAAATTTTAAAGACTTTTGCCAGAATTTATTTTGTTTTGACAAACTTACATAAATCTATACGTTTTGCAATTCGAAAAATACTGTAACTCAACATTCAAAACAAGCAAAATTATAGTTATCATGAAGATTTTACACTGGGGAGAAACGTCTGACCTAAGGGTTCATATCTAATGTCCCTAGACGCTCAATATTTACATGAATATATTGCACAATAATTGGTATTGTATAGTTATTTTGTCCATCTGAATATCACATTGAAAGATTATGCAATATATTGAGTAAAAATTTCTTCATCTTAATAAAGCAAATTCAATCAATTTTAAAGTAACAGGGTTATTTATTTAAATAACAGTTGAAGTCACCACCAAATAATCTGTTTTTGCTAACGATATTTTATTTATTAGTCCATTTTTTAAAGTACGTTCAATTTTTATTTCGTTTTTATCTGTTAAAAGTTAGTATTGTTTTTTGAGCGATTTGTTATTGTTTATTAAAAATTTGGTTTATTAGACCCTCAGTCTTAATTTTTTTTTGTAAAAATAAATTTGTAATCAACTCAAACGTTGTTTAATTCCAATAAAAATGTAATAACTGAAATCGGATTACTTTACATAATCTAATAAATCTATTATATTTTTTATATAATATAATAAAATAAGAATCAATACATATCGATTCTTGATTTCTGATAAATACTGTACTGATTTGTCGTTATAATATATATGTTCAATACATACAGTTAGATTATTAGTTTATTGTCCGAGCCATGAAGAAAATAATTTAAGGCTTTACAAAAATTTAGACTAAATTCAACATATTCCCATATATTTGAAAATTATAAAGTTGATTTGATTATTGTACCGTATATTCTTTTTCAACTAACAATCTTATTTCGTATTTTTATAAATGTTTGTGTGTATATAATATGCATGTAAACATACAAAGTATACTGTATAATGTATGAAAATAGAAAAGATGTGAAAATCTGGAACAACATTGGAACGAACTCTATATATATATACTCTGTTGTAAGGTGTGTAAGTATATAAGAATCAGTGAAGATATGCGTGTGTTGAAACAAACCTACTATAAATTCATATATATATATACAGTTTAGAGCGAATTATTCCAAAAGCAACGCGGCGGCCGCCCTGTGATCGATCCAGCAAGCACAAATGTTCGTATACATATACATATACATATATATATATTATACATATATATTATATACTCATGTTTTCTGGTAGGCAAAGCACAATACATACGAGAATAAAGCTCTCCTGTTGTATAAAATACATTGATACGGTGAATGTGTGTTTGTATGTTTTGTCAGGCAAGTAGCTGGGTCGCTGCTTACATTTCGAATATGCGCATTTGTTACAAACACCACGTGTGTATATTGTATACTAGAATATGTTCCATATAAATATTTACGTTTTTTTACTTTTGTGCTTGATTAACATTTGACACAGTTTGGCATGTTGGACTCATGCACAAATTTTTTATTTTAATATATCGAAAATTCTCGATTTGACCTAAAGGCCAAATTCATATGTAACAAACTACATCAAACTAATAGTGTCTAAGGTTTCGTGTACCACAAGGATCCTTCCTTGGACCCTGCGTCTTTTATATCGTGCAACCAAATACATTCTCTTCGCCGGCGACACGGTCACCGAAACAAGTTGCGATTTGCCTTCAATCTTGATTATTCATTCAAATTATTGAAACACAAAATTATTATTCCCTTTTCAATCCTTTGCACTCGAAAGAATAAATTTTTCTTTTTGACATGCAAATCCAGCAAACTCAAAGTGTTTAGTATTTGAGAGTAACTCTCCAAAAGCAGAAGTCCGGTCTCTTCAATTTTTATACATTTTCATCACATAAAATAAGTAAGCTTAGGTTTTATACGTTTTTACGTAACGTAATTTTTATTTATCTTATTTACGTACAAAAAGTCATCAAACTCAAACGTTTCATGAAACATAGACATTTTAATGAAAAAATGGGTAGCTTTCGAACGCTAGCTGTATCTCCGGGATTGTAATATTGTCTACCACAAATTTACAAATATTTTTAGTTATGTAGTTTTGTAGTTATGCCAGGCAGGCGGGCACGAAATTTAATATTAGTTTCAAAGGGTCGATATATAAATTTTGAAACGAGAGCAAAAAAAATTTTATTACAATCAGAAACACTCTACGTGTAACCGTTGTTTGAAAAGCTTCGTTTCCATTTTTATCAAAACACGGAATGAGTTTAAAAACCAATTCATACCGTAGCGATAAAATGAAAACATTTTGTTGTAAGCTATGTTTTTTGCCACGCAGCAGATTTTTTCGATATAAATCTAGTTTTAACCTACCATTTAAAATTTCTATTTGTATAAATGAGTAAATCATGAAATCTGTCATTACTCTCAATATAATAGGCCAGGGTAGATAAACCAAAAAAATTACTGCGAGATGAAACCCATTATGGAAACGGAAGAGATTATTGTTGAAAACTTACCTATTTATGTTCCAAATGCATTGTAATTTTATTTTTATTAAAAATATTTATTTTTTCACCTTATTTTGAATAAATATCGAAAAAGCACCCTAATTTTCAATCGAAAAATTGTGAGCTTATGTGAAAAAAGTGTAAATACCAAAGTTTTAGATTTTTTTATTGTCTACAACTTTGCCATTTAACTTATTTCCATAGGACTTGTAGTTTTGCCAGAAATCGAGATAAACCGTGCTTTGCCCTTAAAAACTCAGATAGATCGCTCATCGATCGATCGATTTTATATTCTCTTCCGTTTCTCATAGGTTTCATCGTACTATCTTTTTTTTTCAGTTTTTACCAATTTTACAAGCTTCTACCCTGGTCTATAATTTT
Source organism: Chrysopa pallens (assembly GCA_020423425.1). Taxonomy (NCBI): domain Eukaryota; kingdom Metazoa; phylum Arthropoda; class Insecta; order Neuroptera; family Chrysopidae; genus Chrysopa; species Chrysopa pallens. The sequence continues at coordinate 33,353,373 of CM035595.1, read as the reverse complement.
ATTTGGTACACATAATAAAATAAAATATATGGAAGTAACGCACAATATATATATATATATATATATATATATATATATATATATATATATATATATATATATATATATATATATATATATATATATATATATATATATATATATATATATATATATATATGAGTTAATCGAAGAGTTAAAATACAGACTACAGGATATATACTCACAAGTAGGTAGGTAGATAGGTAGGTTTATATAAATATACATATATATAGAATACCCACTGATAGATATACAAAAGTATAGAGATGAGAGTATTTACTACTTTATACTTATCAATCATCATATGCTTGTTGGTTATAAAACTTGACGACTATCAACTAAATTTGTGAATAATAATCTTATAGCTATTACTACAGTCATTTAAAACAATTTATTCAATCAACCTCCTATCTATCAAACAACAGTGTACTGTCGGTGGTGAAAAATAATGCATGAAATTTGGGAAAATATAAAATGTATGTGAAATATTCTTAAATATTCTAAATTTTAGTCATGGAAGCACATGATTAATTTATGATCTTAAAATTTTCACGTGACCTCAAACACCATGAATGCCATGGTATAACGTTATTTTGGTAAGAATTATCAGTTTCCATCTGTCAATTCAATCTACACAGTTAATTTTATTCGTAAAAACATATTTGAAAGTGTTAGGTTATGTTTTGTTCTTAATGAGTTCTAGCTGTAGTCTCAATATTATATACCGGTATTATGTCACTAAAATGATAGGCAGCGTTTTTACAAGAATAAAATAGGTTGAAATTTCAATGAAATTTTATGCCTAGAAATCGTGTTTATTTTACAATTATATTTATTTTTTGTGACTTTTTATTCTATAAATTATTTTTGAAGAACTTTTTAAACATGGTTAAATACGCTATTTAGCTGTTAAGCTGTAATATAAATATAGCTAATTCATACTGATGATGACTACTTTGTAGTTGAAATACGTATTTATAAAAATACAAAATAATTTGATCTAGAAAATTGGGGCAAAAAATCGTAATTTATTTGAAAAATCCTAGAGTTCTCATTAATAATTATAAAATTGTACCATAACTTTGTCATTTTTTTACCAATTTCAAATTTGATGGCATTAATTCAGTATTAAAAAATGAGATTTCATGTATGGTGATATTTGAAGTAGCAGTACCCACAGGACAGTCAGTTAATTTTTTTTTTAAACGGTCACAAAACTAATAACAGAATAAATTAACAAATAAGCGAATTAAAGTATGTATTGCATTATACTTAAATAATCTCTCCCGTCATTATATGGATTTTCCGAGAGAAATGTTTCAATGAACATTTGAGAAGTCTGAATATATTAAATTGATGAAAATCGTTGATACCACTAGATCTTGGGACCACAAAACGTGCAAGAATAGCCATGTATTTTTCTTTTGATCCCTCAATCAAATATTTCCATTTATTTGCCAAGCACAAGAAGGTGCGTGTGTGTTATAGGCTTACGAATATCTGGCCAATGGCTAGTTTGTATTTTTTGAGCAATGAAAAGCTAGAATGATTGAAGTATAGAATATTTATGTACATATTATATGAGTATTATGCTGGATAGAAGATACCTACTAATGCATTTATGTATAAATGTACCAACAGCTTTTATTATAAACATACAAAACATATTTTGTACATGTAATTGAATCCGTCAAAAAAGTCCGATATAACAAGTGACGCTAACAACGAGAGTTGTCAATTCTACGGATTTTCATTAGATTTACGGAATTTTTTGCAAATGACTACGGAACTACGGAACTATTAATTTTTTGATTGTAAGTACACCGAAATCCTGGAACCATAAGTTTTAATTGGCCAAAAAATATATACGTTATAACGAAGTTTCCTTGCGTATATTTTTATTAACTGATAAATATGCAAATTTTGTCGATTCTTCAAAAAATTCAAAAAATCGGGTTGGAGAAGCCAACCGTACTGTTATTGATGCCGATTAATTCCCATGTCAACGTGATTTGATATAGTGAAGATGAAGAACTTGTCGGTAGATATCATTCTATTTCTAGAACAGATTTTTTCCTCACTTTCCTTTCACCACTGGCATTTAATGTAAGAACCTCCTGCGTAAATCTGGTCTTATTTGAACACACCGCATTATAACAGAAACAAAAATTTTCGATATTTTTATATCATTGAGTGAAATTTGGTAAATCTGATGCTGATAGGTCATGGTTATTCATATACGATTTATTATTTAAAATAAGATTTTTAAAACTTAAAACTTTCACCACTGGCATTTCATTGATACCACTCATTTATCAATTGAGATATTCCATTGATATAATACAATGGCTCAATATTTGACTGATTCTAAATTTGTTAAATTTCATACCAAAATGTGAAACTAGACTCATAACAATACAACAATAAAAATTTTTAAATTAAATTAAAATTGATTCAAAAATAAAGAAGTAAGCTATCAAAGATTATATATTCTTCGCTTCTGAAATAATTAAAAATTTTAATCCATGTATGTCAACTCAAAAATTACATGCAAGTTTTTCATCACATTTTAGATAGCAATTACTATTAAAATAATGAATGTAGTGAATATGAGAACTCTTAAGCTAAGTTAACATTGTTCAACTAATTTAGTCAAGTAGCAAGTACTTTAGTACTAAACACTTAGCACTTGATCCAACATCGTTCACACTCATAATTTGATAATTTGGTCAAGTCACAAGTAATTTATTAAAATTATGTAGTCACAGTCATTTAGTATAATTTCGTATCCCAAAACTGTTTATATTATGTAACTGTAAACACAATTAAATGTAAAACAGATTGCTTCATTTGTTTATTGTTAGACGTTTGTGATACAAGAGTGGTGGAAGTACTACTTGCACACAAAAAATAGAATGTCACTAAACTACTTGACTAATCAACTTTACTAAAACACTTGATTAGAATCTTGCTGCACGTATGCCAAATAAATAAGCTACTTGTAAATTACTTGATCAATATGAACAAAGCTTTAATTAGGAAACGTAAATATGATCATGCATGATACCAACATTATAAACGGATACAAATCCTTACTAATTAAGATTGGTTTACTAATTACATGCAGTATTATATTCTAAGTACAAGATAAAATACTTCTAGTACCTACACTTATTATATTTTTAGAATATTCAAGGGAGTTTACTAATGGTGTATTACATTATTTTCTTAATAATGTTATAGTTAATACATTAATATAATTTAAAAATAATTTTATTTTTGGATTTGATTCAAGTTTCAGTTGAAAATCGACATTGTAAACTAGGACATAATGTAATGGGTTCAGTAATAAAAAGAATCGACTGAACTACATACCATCCAGACTCGGCAGCCAGGTACATAGAATGTAACCGTTGACAGTTATTTTTTTACATGACTTCATGACATTACCCCACGGCACCTAGTTTATTGTATCACTTGTATATTTTTAGATTGTCTTCCTATAAAGAGTAAATTTCCTTTTATTTAGCCGAAAATATACATGTTTCGAGTTTCAAGTCAATTAACAGCTTGATCCTTAAATTGTATCTTTTTATGACGCCCTTTGTTTTTAAGCAGTAATTAGATTATAGAGCGAATACCAAACCGGTTATAGAGCGATTATAGAGCGAATACCAAAGACATGTCTTTAAAATAAACTTCAATCTAATAATATTTTGGTTATGAAGGGAATATTACAATAAAATCTCTAAAATTATTTATTAAGCTACTCGACATATGGATGAGTATCAATGTTTACACTTCTTTTAATCATTAGCATTAATAAAATACACTCAATACGTAGTCCCTAGAGTTTTAAACTCATATTATGTTATAGTTATATATGTTTTTGTAAGCTAACTTTTTGCTGAAACTGTGAAGAACTTTGGACCCAAACGATTGATTTAGCTAATTAACGAACTTTTATGGTCTAGAATATTAGAATACACCACCGAAATTTCGAAAAATCAATGTAATATTTTTTTAAATATCAAACGTATACAAATGTGCCTTAGGTCGCTTAAAAAAAAATTGGTTTATCACATTCATGGTTTCACATTTATTATATAATCATGGTTTAACCACTATACCACAAATGTTAGAAATCAGGTTAAATCAAAAACATTGGTAAGATTAAAGCTATGAGGAATAAAAGTAAACAATGAAGATTTGCATTAGATAGTTTCCGTAGGAGGTGGAGAGACGATCTGATGAGATATGGGATTGCTACATGATTCCGTAACACTCAAATCAGGCAACAATTAGAATCGCTTAAGGAGTTCTTTAATTTATACAGTTTTTTTACTGTTATTATTATAATTATGTTTTTTAACGTCCATGCCATTCAAAATATCATTACTATTATCTATGTATACGAGTTTTTAAACTTATTTATTTAACTCATAAATTTTAAAATATTTGGATATATTCCAAATATGTGTAGAATAATAACTGATGGTGTATAACAACAATAAAATACATGAAATAAAATATTATTATTCTTGAATTCATCATCATACAGTTCATATTTTATTATAAATTTATTATTATATTTGACATAGTTCTTGTGTTGTTTGTTTTCATTTTTTTTTTTCACTATTAAATTATTATTTTACACACAATTCGTAAAACTTATGGGCACCATGCATAAAAATATTTTCATACGTTTCTATGGTTACCAAATACTAGTTTACCAAACAAATGATATATAACTTTGTGAATGGTGTAAGGATTAAACATAGGAAATTTCTTCAATTTATTAAATAATTTAAATGAATAATTATGTATATATTTGAAATTAAAAATAATTACTAATGCAAGTTCTTCAATCATTCTTGCAATTTTCAACTCAATAACTTCGATTAAATGCCATTTTTTGTAATTATTCAATAATTTTTGTTTGACATTTGCTATACAACTTACATGTTAACAATTGAACAAATAATTATATTTTCTAGAATGTGAATGTATTATTATAAAATGTTTTATCTAGAAATATAAGAATAGCTTAAATACTAAAGATCTGCATGTTGCTAGATGAATTGTCCCACCTATTTTAGGATCTCACACTCCCTTCTAAACGGGATATAAAGTTTGAGGTTATTTTAGTGATTGATTTATGTAAACTGAACAAAAGTAATCACTTTTCAAATCTATGAATTTTTTCGAAATATCCTTTGTTTTCGTGCTATAAGCGATTCTATGAGGAAAAAACTTTGCAAAACCTACACATACTGCATGAAAATATAATAACTCTTTTAAATTAAAAATTCAAATAAAAATATTTCCAGTAGAATCCGGGATAAACCATATATAAAAATTGCATTTTTGATAATTTTCGGTCTTAAACCGAAAAGGAGTTAAAAGGTTAGTATTTCATCAATCATTAAAATAACTCTTAACATTAGAGCCCATCTAAAAAGGAGGGTGGGGTCCTAAAAAAAGATTGGTTAAAAACTAATCGGGCAAAACTAACATTCGGATCCTTAATATTTAAGCTATTCTGAACGCAATTCTATTGATAGAATGCGGTGTTGTATTTTGTCACTCAAGACCATTCTCATTCTGGTCAAATAATATTTTTATTGCTTTTATTGGTTTTTATTGCGAATAGTTGCATACTTCTTTGCAAGAAGATTTGCTATTATTAACATGAGAGTTAAACAAATACGTACCTTAGTAATAAACCCCACTTTATATTTAATTTTGTATGGCATATCTAGATTAGTCTTTCTCAGTGGGCAACACAAAAATAATATTGCGGTATAGCCGTTATTTTTTCTTTAATCATATAAAAAAATGGATACATGTATGTAATGAAATGCAGCACAGTACTATTCCATGTGCTAAACGAATACGAATGCGTAAAATATTAGAGAAGACGTATTTTTAAAATATAGATTAAGTTACAATTATTATCTATATTCTGGGAAGACTGGAGTTATCAAAGGCATTTTACATGCTGAGTAAATAATTTCTCTTAGAAAAACTGAAGATATAGTAGTAATACTTTTAATATAGATAGAATGATGTAGATTAAATATTTAAATCTTTCAAATTGAACATGATGAGCTTTTAAATGAATCATTTCATTTAGATTTAAATGTTGAAGCTTTTGGTTGAAACCACTTACATAGATATATATTTATAAGCTTCAAATTGTTAAGTTAATTATATTATAATGAAATTGTCATCAACAATTAAAATGGAACATTAATAATGTACTTAAACTAAATAATAATAGTCTAATATTCAAGGCGCTAGGTTCCATGTTTCTAGACAATAATTCATTATAGCTACATAAATTTTTATGCGTCGTGAAGTTTTTTCAAAAAACAGTACCTATAAAATGATATACTTTCTAAAAAACAATTCTTATGGATAAGCAAAGAGATTTTACTTGTTAATATGAAAAAATTTAGTTTTTTGTTGGTTTATTTTAAACAAAAAACTATTTGAATAACTAAATTGTTTCAGTTTATTAATTGGATCAAAGAGGATTCGTTAGAGCAGAAACTCTCTATTAGTTTCCATGTATCTATTTATACGACAATTTTAAAATGAATCTAAATTCCTTACAAGTGGTTTCGTTTTCAGAACAAACAATGGGTAATTTAAATTATATATTTATTGTTACAAATTCAAAATCGTCTTTAATGTACAGAAAAATTAATGAAACGAAATCTTATTATTAGGAAAGTCAATCTAAATGAATTCTTTTTGATTAAAATTAGAATTATATTTATTGTTTATTTAATAAAAATAAGATTAATAATCTAATCGTAGAGAAATCTTTCTTTGAAATAAGACATGCATGTTTGAAATTGTCATTGTTTCTAATTGCTCTTAACAATCAGTAACAAACGTATAAAACAAAAACTGAGAAATTGAATTTATTTCAAAATGAATAACTACTCAAGGAAACCGCTAATAAATTTATATTAACCAATCCTATTATTTTCTACATAGTAGCTTAATTAGGGTTGCACCAGCGTTCGCATTCACACACAAAGGCTTGGCTAGAATATAATGTCCTAGCAAAAATTAGTTTTTCATTAAGATGGTGCAAGTCCTTTAAGAAAATAAAAGTCGCTTTCCTGGGTTCTCCCACGTTTCATGTAAATTAATTTCCAAATTTTATCAAAAATTATGTGTAAAAATGGAATATATTCACTGAACAAGATGACGACTATTTTTGGTTTTTTTTTTATCCTAGAAAACTTTAGTACGGAAAGAGCGACCCAGCATCTAGAGTATATTCTCACACCATTATGATAGTACCATGATACACTACAATAATACCTTTTACCTAGCTCAAATAAATATCCGTCTAGACATTTTGTGTATACCAAGAGTTGACTTGGAGTTAGTTGTATGAGCAACCAAAATACAAAACTTTATTATAATAGAAGCGAACATCAACTTTTATCATCATCCACACTTTTGTGAAATGTGGATACTGTTTAACATGAATGAGTACTGTAAATATTATTTTAAATACTTATTATTTTGATTTTAATACGTCATCACATATCATTGCTCATAATAGTGGTATGAAATGAACAAGGTAGTTTCGTATATTGTATTAATTCTTAGTTTATTATAGTGTCAGCCATTTGCATAGAAGGAACTTCCATATAATTTGAATACTAATACTTCTGTGATCTGTAGACCTCACTCAGAAGTAAATAAAAATTAAATATTATAAATAACAAGTACAAAAAATTTAGAAGATATCTGACACAATTCAAAACATGATCTCATTGTGAAACAAATAAGAAATTATATCAAAAAATTAAAAATTATTATATGTATTAAATAAAATGAAAAATTCTATTTAAATACATAGCACTGTAGCGTTACGAAAAACTAGGCTGCAGTAAAACAGTTAATTTTGTTTAGAAAAAGTGATTTTTCCAGGAGAGGATAATGAAAATTTTCCAAAAACTATTCAGTGAATTTGCAGAGTGTGGCATATTGTTTACCAAATTCCATCAAAAACGAACAAAGAGTTAAGATAGATACAGATAAACAAAATGCAAAATCGTCTAGTTATACCACTGACCTCACTTCTTTCGGTCAACACCGTAAATAGAAATATAATTGAAATGTTGGTACAATCGTCAAAGATTATTGCGCTCTCTTTAATACATAGTGTTTTTGATAACTTACGTTCTTTATCTATAAGCTGTCAAATAAAACCATAAAATTAAAAAAATTGTTGTAAATTTATTATTTAAATTCTTAAATCGCCTAAATCATGTCTGTATTGATGGCAGAATAAAATAATATTCCATAACGTTTATTTAAAAGAATTAAACCGATTTTAAAATGAGTTAAAACGCTAGTGACTATGGACCACAGATGACAACAGTGTTGTCACAATTTCTTATGCACTAATTAATTTTTTTTATTCTCAATTAGTTCTCTGGATAACAAGTACTTATTAAAAAAGTTTGCAATTACTGGTACGTTTTTTTGAGTTACTATAAATAAATTTAATCGGTTTGGCTAACGAATCTTCATAAGATTACATGTAAAATTTCAGTTTTTTTTTTTTTAATTTTTTAACAATAAAGTGTAATCAGTTTGTAATTTATACAAATGATTAAGAATAGAATGATCTCAAGTTCTATTAAATTTGCAATCGTCTCGTAGCATTTGTATACATCTCCCAAACGTCCTTAATTAACGATTTTGAATTAATGTATGAGTATAAGACTTATTTTCAACATATATCCCTTCACAAATAGTTTAGAAAATGCATGACTTTCTTGTAAAAGTTGAATGTCTTATAAATTCCATTGATTCCACTCATAAAAGGAGACAGTGGATCATTTTATTCAAAAACTTATTTAACTATAAATAAATCATGTTTTATATATATATATATATATATATATATATATATATATATATATATATATATATATATATATATATATATATATATATATATATATATATATATGTTTATGTATTACGTAGGTAATAAAATTTCATGTAAATAGGTTTGTTCACATTCAACTGGAAAAGTTGTATACACAAAATGATATACCATTTTATTATTACATATTACCTGACATATGATGTTTTTAGCAGCATATGTTGGTTGTATTTACTGTCAACAAATTCAAAATGTAAATTTTATAATAATTATTGATGTTTAATTAAATCAGAGTGAAATATGATTGAGTGGCAGTCATATATTGAGTATTTTTTAATCATATGTAATTCAATTGTTAAATTATAACATGGTTCTAAAAATATGTATTTACACTAAAAGGCATTGATGAATTAAACATCTGCTGCAACGCGTCACAGAACTATTATTATATACAATATTACTTTTTTTAATTTTCTCAGAGAAATGTTTCAAGTAAAAGTTGTATAGCTTAAATTATTCTATGAACAACCTAAGTTTGAAGAAAATTGTTTGAGTAATTTCCGAGAAAAATGTAAAAAATTGAAAAATCATACGATTAATGTAGGTCACCCAGTAGTTTGATTTTAACCAAAAGCTTTGCAGCACAACTAAAAAAATATGAAGACAGAATACCAAGCTTTGTGAAGTTTGGATATAGCATTTGATACGATATGGCTGCCCACACACATAGGCCAATTTCAAAAAATCACTTTTTTGGATTCATTTTGACAGGATTGTAATAGAAAATTTGATAGATGTATTATTTATCCCAGGCATACAGCATGAAATCCGAAACATGTCTGAGTTCTTCAAAATTACTTTCAGTTCGATAAAAATACATTTTTACAAAAATCTGGTTTACATTCTTTTCTGGTATAGATACGTTGATGATATTCTTGTTGGTTTCAAAGAAACAGATAGACAATTAGATAAATATCTCAAATTTCTCAATGCCTTGCACCCAAAAATTAATTTTGCAATGGAAATAGAAGACAAGTCCTTCATCAACTTTCTAGATTTGTCAATACGTAGAAATCCCACTAATTTATCATTTAATATATACAGAAAAAATTCTTACTCAGACGCCACAATCTCTTCCGAAATTAATAAGTTGATTATCTGTATACCGATCTGTAGTCCACAGGGCGTATGCTATCCCTCTTTCTAAAAGCGACCGAAGCAAGTAACTGAATACTATAAATCAAATGGGAGTAAATAAATAATGGATATGACCCCAAAATTATTGTTAATCATTGTTAAAAAGCGTAATTTTGAACGATATCTCATATATGATTTCTAAAACGTTATTATGGATAAAACCAAAACTGCTCTGCCTGAATATAATTCAATTCGACACAAGTAGATTTTAATTTTAGGATTAAGCAATAGTTTTACATAATAAAATTTTTATCACTTCTCTACATCAAAAAAGTAACAAAGAAAATTCTCTCTACAAGACTCATTACTTTGCAGAACTTCCTATTAATCTGGTTTTATGGTCGACAAAACATTCGAATACCAAATTGTTTAAAGTAATTCAAATTGTAAGAGCTATTTTAAATAGTTTTGCTGTGAATGTTACAAACAAAAGTTGTTTGTGCGGTCAATATTAGGTAGCGTTACAAACTTTAGACTAAAATGAATATACTCTGACATATTATGTATGTCGAGTATAAAAGTAAAATAGAATTGACTTTATATTATTAATATATAACAGAAAACGCACTTCTATTTAAACTTTGTACAGAATTTCAGTATACTTAATATGAAAATTTTTCAAAGTGATTTGAAGCGCTATCTTTGTATATAGAGTATGATTTACTTAGTTTACTGGAGTATAATCGTATATTTGAAAAATGAACATCACAATATTTCAATTCAAATACATAATTATTAGTACATCCCTACATGATTCCGTGCACTGAACACTAATCAGAAAAATAACAATGTGTGTAAATTAATGATATTTAAATATTAACATACGCTGTAAAATGTATGAATAATGGCATATTTATTGCATAAACAAACATACAGGCAGACAGGCAAGAACAGATAGTCACAATAAATCACCATGAAAAACATTGCATTTAGTAGTATTATTATTGGTAGGCATAGGCAGTGATAAAGTTACTGTGTATTTAATTCAATTTATATTTATGTAAGGTAATATTTACCTGCTATGTAATTGTATGTATGTATATATGGGGAGGGGTCCGCTACTTTTATGCAAAACCATAAACTCAAAGTTCGCAGATTGTATTCAAATTTAAGTATGTGTATAATACATAAAACCTGGCAAATTTTGATGATTCTCCAAAACTATTCATTAACGAACTATTTTTCTGTTTATAAACGTATATTTTTGATTATTTTCAATATGATATTTCCTCGGACCAAATTGTCGAAACAAGTCAAACTATAAAAATTCACACGAGATTACATTACTGCAGCAAAAATTTTGACAAATTAGTAATTTCAAAGCGAAATGATTGTTTCAAGTGAAATAAAAACTTTTTGAACATTTACTAATACTAGAGTCCCGTTACACCGGTAGAAATTCGACCATAATCATCCAAAAGTGCCTCACTACCTTTAAACAAAACAGTATATTTAACTATATATGCGTGAGTATAGTAGTGTGTATAATATAAGACACACTTCATAAATATGTGTGTGTCATAGTGTATGTTATGTTTATTATATTGATTAAATGTATTTTTTATGCATAATTTTAAAGAAATTATTAGCATTCCCCAATCCAACTCAATATAAACTATAAGTGTGCCAATTTTCATAATCCTGCGTCCGCTCAATTTTCGTAAAAAGGGATACAATTCAGGACAATATACGAGCCCGTAATATTTATGATCTATTATTTTACATTCGTCAAAATTTCTACTGAAAGTCAACATACAATTATAATATGGTATTCGCCATATTTATATGAAAGTATTTTGTGAATTTATATAATGTTAGTAATTATTAACAATGCTCAAGCAAGTGCAGAAAAAATGTTCCATATTTGAAAATTTTTTACTATTTGCAATCATCAGATACCGAATTTAAAAATGTGGTTAAATATCTTATTAAACTTAGAGACCTTATTTTATTATTCATTCAATTTTGATTAAAAATAAGTTTTTTTTTTATCATCATTTTATCAGATAATTTATTCTTTTTTCCTCTATCAATTTTATTATGATTCAAAACAAGCAAATGATTGTAATATTACTGCAAGTTCATAAAACTAGAGAGAGAGCTTTTATGAAAACTGCATAAAAATAGATAATAAAATGCTTTTGCAATATTATTTTTGCTCGATTTGGATGTACATAAATGCGATGTCTGGTATTACGTTCACGGTACATATCGAATTGTAGACTAAACACAAGATGATACTCCTCTCGGTTGCTCTTATCATATTGGGTCCGACAATAAACTCTAGAAATATTCATAAGAATAAAACAAATGTAAGATAATAAAAATAACAAGATATACCACTTGTGGCATTCATAAAATACTTATTCGATATTTATAGAATTGTATTTCTATTATGAATAAAATACTCATATTTGAATAATTTATTATAAAATGACTGTAAAAGTTTAGACTAAAGTCTTCATCTTAAAACAGACAATAAAACCACATTAAAGAATTTCATTTGTTTATTTTTAAATGGAATAATAATTTCATAAAAATTTTCTCTGTACTTTCTCTACTAAGAAATTTATTTTTTATTCCATTATACTCATTAAAATTATCACCTGAGCAGAATTCAAAACTCATACCTCGGCTCTTTAAAGCTAAAATATATTGTGGTATTCCTAAAATAAATAGACAAGAAGTGATTGGTACTGTGACCTAGGCGACTTTTTCAAGTCACTTAAAATCATAAAGTTAAATAAAATGCAAACAATTTAAAAACATTTTCTACGAGCCAAACAAAATGGGGTTCCATTTTTCCAAACTTAGCCACTTGGAACTGCAGGAAAAATGGTACTTTTTTAACTCTAATTTTCAAATAGTATTAATAAATTATTTGCTTTGAAATTCTAATTAATAATTAATTAAAATTAAATAATTATAATTTTTTTTCATATTGCCAATATTAGAGGATCATAAATTTACTTTAACGTTCATTATTTGTTTGAGATTGATTGCATGATATGTCATTTTGAAAACAAGTTAATTATCAAAACAAAATAGATATAACACACGTAAGCTTAATTATTATTTTTTATTTACTATCCGTACCGTTTATAGTACGTGGAAGGAACTTCTTATTCGATCGATGAGCTACGAGTGTCAGAAATTTCTAATAAAGCATTCAGATTCTAGAAAATATTATTATTTGTTCAATAATTACAAAAAATGACATTACTTTTAATAAGAAAAAATGTTTTTGGAACAATCCTATTCTAAATTCAAAAATTTCCATACGGATGCCTAGTACATGACATAGAGTGCATACAAATTATGTATAGATAAAAACTGTGTTATTTTATAGATGAGTTCATTTCGATGTCAGTTGTAAAATAAATTTAACAGTTGGTTGTCGAAAACGTTCCAATTATGAAACCTAAAGAATCATCAGTTATTTTCTTTTACATATTATTTTATTATTATTTAGACACTTTGAGAGCAGTATTAATTAGCATAATACGTTTTCATAGATAATTTGTCTCTACCACTTCCTTGGTCAGAAATATACAAAAGGCATTTACAAAACCGCTAAGAAAACAATTTAATAAATCAGTTTTGGTTAGTTCATTTAAATTATTCAAGAAAATGTTGGATTTCTTGTAAAAAAAATATTTGCATTTTAGAATGACCTAAAAAGTAAAAAATAATTTAAAATTTTTTCTTGTGACCAATTACCTTTCGCAGTCACCGCAAATCAATCAATTTTTAGCTAAGGATACAACTGGCACCGGCTGCAAAAGTTAATAATTGGTCACAAGGAAAAATTTTAAATTATTTTTACTTTTATGTTTATTAGTTTGAAGGCGGTTTGAAGGCTTTTTTGTTTAATAATTATTCTATTTTTTACTTTTTGAGTATACAACCACGAAAAATATTTCATTTAGATGAAATTTAATCACTCAAAATTATTTTTGCACCTTTTCTTCCTTTAGAGACATTCAATCCTGGTCTCGTTATCACAGTATTATCCTTGAGTTATTTCCTTTTCAACAAAAAATTATCAAAATCGGTTCATACACGGTGAAGTTATCCGCGAACGAACATATCAGTAAAAAATGTTTTTGCCCCTTCTCTTTCCTTAGGGACATAAAATCTGGCCCAATAAAATACAGGATGTACCAGCTTTCATATAATTATCAAAATCGGTTCACCCAGTCGAAAGATCTGGGGTAACAAACATTAAAAAAAAATAGGATCAAACTGAGAACCTTTTTTTTTACGTTAAAAAGAATGACCTTAAAAAGAGGTTATTATAGAAAATCACTCCTTTTTTTGGCAGTTATAGTTTTACTATTAAACATGTATAAAATTAAAATTAAACTTAGTAATAGTTAAAAGACCTTTCTGTAAAGTAATAGTTAGACCCCTCAGTCATAGGAGCCTACAAATATTATATTGTATTTTATTTTTGAATTTTATGAAAACAGACATAACTTTCAGTCAGAAATATGCGAGTGACTACTCCGTAAACACAAATTGCATTGAATTTTAATAATGTGTTTTTTCACATATAAAATTATAAACTGTATATATGGTATGTACGTAACATACATACGTATATTTGTTTATTTTCACGCTGCTCCTATTTACTGTTGCCTGTTGTTATTTTAATGTAAAATTATTTTGCATAAACTCGTACAATGACAATAACAACAACAATAATAACAAATGTACGGCTACAAAGCATTACTAACGAACGTAACCGTGTACCGATCAAAACTGTGTATATTTTATACAGTTAAATTCATTTAAAGTGACACCAAGAAGCTTTGATGTTTATATTTGAAAACTATCGTAAGAACTTGAACACCATCTCCAACAAATAGACATCTATAATAAAACATAGAGGAGAAGTTGGAGTTACTTGAGTATACAAATTGAGAACTGCATTCTGTGAACTTAATTTGTATAAATATTTTTTCATAGCACTTCATATGAAAATCGATTTTTAAGACGTAAACTTCAAAAATTGATCCGGCAACTATATATTAGAATCTGGAAGTTGCCGGATCAATTTTTGAACTTTACGTCTTAAAAATCGATTTTCATATTATTACGTCTTAAACGCAAATATAAATACACAAATATTTACTATAAAATTAAAATAAATATTTCTTTGTTAACGAATTTTAATTTATGTTTTATAACAATAGTAATAAAATATCTTAATTACCAATAAAATTATAAACAGGAGCGTATGCAAATTTCGAGAAGTAACTTGGCATCCATCATGTTTTACACTTGAACAAAATGGGATATTTGATATTAAAAATGTTATCAAACTGTACATGATATTTACATTGTTTATTTATATGAAAGCAATTTTTTTTCGTCATTTAAATAATAATAGGTTTTCTCTGAACAGTTTTCACTACATACATGTTATTTGGTTTCTGTTTTCCATGTAGATACAGTTGGTAATTTGCAAAACAATTTAAATTAGAATCCATTTTTAATTTCTACATTGTGTTTGTTATGAAGAAACTTTGTTTTCACAGAAATTTTAGAATAGTTTAATTAGTTTTTCCTGTGTATAGATAAATGTAATGACACAAGTAAGTATTCTCTTGTATATGAAATTGTATGTAAATTGTATTCATTTACAGTGTAATTGTTGATTTTATGTAACTTTGAAGTTGAAAACATCATTTAAGAATTGTAAAAGATAACTTATTATGTATATATTGAATAAATTTGATCTCACTTTAACTATTAGTACAATATAAATTCGAAATTATTGTTATCTATCAATTGTAAGTACGATTTATTAGATAATCTTGTTGCATTGTCTATCTTTTTTAGCTATGCTGCACGTACTATCAATAACACGAAAATAAATTATTATTAATTATATCAATAACACGAAAAGTAATTCTCTTAGTTATAAATTCAAACTCAAGAACGCAATAACTAGTATAATTTTCCTCGAAATTTTCCTGATAAAGAAATTTCCAAATGTAAACTATAATAGAAACAGAGTGCTGAGCTTTAAAATTAGTTACCGATTATTTTTATAAAATAAAAATTTTCGAAAAGTTGCAAATGAGCCCTCCGTATTGATAGTTTTTTCTAGGTACAAAGTCTTAATTCATAAGCTTATGCACATATTTTTATACTCGACACATTTAAAATGTATCAGAGTATATTTGTTTTGTCTAAAGTTTGTAACACTACCAAGTATTAACTGCAAAAACAATTTGTTTTCATAGAAACACATAACTAGTCCATTACCGTTTGTCCGTTTATAGGACTCAACTCAAAAAACGAAATGAGATAGTTAGCTGAATTTTGAAGATGTATTCTGTACCTACAAATTGAGTTTAAAGTCGTGAATGAAAAAGGTCTGTTCATTGGATGCAATGGATCGAATTATACACGCATATTATTTACAAATACTACATCACAAATGTAGCACAATGTGTCCTGTAAAACGTTTATAGTTTGTTTTATAATATTATTTTATTTAATTGTTGGTAAATGCAAATACCTCAATAAATTACTTATCGATATTCAATATTATTTATGCTAAAAAGTACAAAAATATATAAAAATTATTAATGTTTATTTTTCAACCCAATTTGAAAGTGGTGTTCTACAATTCTCTTGTCATAATTTACATTTATTAATATTATTACGTATTAATGTGCGATAGTGGTTCAGCTTACAATATAATATCACATAGATATAATGTTTCTAATTCAATAAAAATATAATGCACATAAATTTAAATTATAAATTATAATATATTGCCATTTTTATTCAACCATACTATTTATAATCGTTTTAGTTATCTATTCTGAGCTGAAAGAAAAATTATAATATGAAGATTGATTTAGAGAAAAATTTTACTGAAAACTCCTATTTCATTGCAAAGTTCAGAGTTTTAAAGCGAGAATTGGACGTTTGATAGAATGTTTGATGTAGCTAAGAATTTGAACGGACGTTCATTTCTTCATTTATAAAAAATGTTGTTATTAAAAAAAAATATTCGCTCCAAAAATGTATTGTTTCTGGGTTTTATGGCGGAATTAAAACATAAATATATAAAATTAAAATTACTTTACCGATTAGTAATTTCGGGTATACGGGAGGAAACTGGTCCGAGATATCAATCAATACACGGTATTTTAAGCAATATCTCAGAAAAAAATTTAAATTATTATCAAAAATTATTACATATTCTATATATTCATATTTTGGGTCAAAACTGCATAATTGGTTTTATAAAACTTTTTAAACAAGTTTCTGTAAAATTTTTTCTATGAAAAACCAATAAGTTGTCGAATGACATAAGTGTAAATATTGTTTGCTCTCAATTTTAGCTATAATTGAATACATCTTGAGAAAGTCTAATTTAAAATGGTATTTTGAATTAATAAATTATTTTATATTTAACGGCGTTCTTCTTTGTATCCAAAGTTTTTATATAAAAATACTGCCAATAAATAAAATATTAATCTGTTTAATCTATTTCCATTAAAAAGGAACTTTATCAAATTCACTATAAAGTCTTTTGTGAAGGAACATCGTCAAGGTTCGCCATAATTTTGTTATTTGTTCGTAAACATGGAAATCAATTTGATGAAAATTATAAATAAATAGACAAATAAAATAGTCTGATTCTAGTATGTCTGATTTTTCTGGGCCAACCATTACTGAATTCTACAAAATAGAGGTACAGATAAATTTTTCAAGTGTTTTTAATACTAGGAAAAACCTATTTTTCTTAATTACAATTTTGAAAGAATGAAATAACACGCTACCCTTCTTCCAATTTATTTTTATCCTTAAAAAGGACATTTAACTACATTTAACTGACGCCGACTATGTAGGTAAAATGGCATAGTAATAGAGCTTGTGGATCAGCAAGCTGATTTTCTGGAAAACGTTAAAAGTGTTTATCTACCAAACAAACTCCATTTGGTCTGAGTAATAACTTACAGCAGGCGTACATTGAAGGCATTGCAAGCCTTTTTACGAAAGGTCTGATAACTAGTAAAACTAAACAAAATATATTAGACCGACTTAGTCTATGGATCTAGTTAACTTTCCTATTTAATAATCATATAAATTAGTGGGAAAAAAATAAGTTATAAAAAAAAAATTACAATAAATTACTCTAAAACAAAATAGTGAAAAATATAAAAACTATAAGTTTAATTTATATTTGTGAAAACTTTACTCCAACACATAACAAACAAAAAAAAAAAAAGACTTCAACATATATCCACAATTATATAACTTTAAATAAAAAGAGTAAGTAGAC
Source organism: Chrysopa pallens (assembly GCA_020423425.1). Lineage (NCBI taxonomy): Eukaryota > Metazoa > Arthropoda > Insecta > Neuroptera > Chrysopidae > Chrysopa > Chrysopa pallens. The sequence continues at coordinate 33,334,918 of CM035595.1, read as the reverse complement.
TTCACAGTTGAAATAAATAAAAATAAAACACTTGAGTATTTAAAATTAAATAGTTGCAAACAAAAAGAAATAAGAAAAATGATATAAGGTGAGTTGAAAAAATATATATACGAAACTACCTATATTAATTCGGAGTTACATTTATCGATATCAGAAGTATTGTGATCCCGTTCGGTTTATAAACAAGAAACATGTATATATATCGACGTTTTGGAATTTCCTGAGCACCTTTTATTTTCTGTAAAAGTCAAAATAATTTCCAAGCTGCTGTAGGAATCTGTATGTTAATAAGTGAAGCAAAAACTTTGTACCCCTTTTTACAAAAATTTGGGGGCGAGGGGTTAGAAACACCCCATCTGCCATTTATCGTTCAGAAATTGCAACCTATGGAGACATTTGATAATTTAACTGCCTCTATAAAGAAAACCTCACTTTTTGGAATTTTCATGGTCGAAAAACATATCACGGTATTCATAGTTAAATAATTGAGATTTTAAGAAGTTTATAATTGATATGATATTATTATGGTCACCGGGTTATATGCCTTTATATAACTTAGAAAATTTATTCTTATAGTTAAAAGTTTCTAATGCTACCTAATATTGACCGCACAAATAAAATTTTGGTATATAGGTGTTCACAGAACCATCTTATTAGTATTTTCAGTTGTCCGCCCATCATTACGATAACTTGAAAACAAAACGTGATAGCTAGCTGAAATTTTGGTGACGTATTCTAAACATGCAAAATGAATTAAAGTTTGTGAATGAGCGCAATCGGTCTATTGAGTCCAATGAATACATGACCCAACTTTTTAACTATAAAAGACAGACGAAAACTTCGAATGTTTTCGAAACGTTTTTCGTAAAGTATTTGAGTTTTCCACAATTTTAGCTCGAGTTTGGTTTATAAACACATATGAGTAATAACAATACATATTATTATTCATGGATACATGTATAACTGTATAGTCTGGATATTTATAGTATTTTATGAATGCAAATTAAAAATAGTTCAAGCGATGAAATGAAATCATATATAGAATATCTAAACAATTAACTCTAATAATGTTAGTTTTAATCTTCACTTGTTTTTTATTTCACTGATTACATTGGTAAAAAAAACCGACTTTAATTCTAATAGTACTGTGTCACAAATAGCAGAAACATGCTCTCGACATCTATACATTTTTAATTTTAAAGGTGAAAAGTAAAGTTTTACCTAAAAGATGGTAGTAAAAAAGTTACCCTATTTTTTATGGAATCACCCGTATACAGAAAATAACCACGATTTTTCTACCTACAAAAATGTATATTGCATGAGTGAAAATATAGTTTACACAGATACTTTCATACAGACATACATACTTGTAAAGAAAGTGTACTTACACTCATCAGTCAGTGAATAAAATAAAAGCCCGTTCTCTGCCTCCGTTCGAAAATATAAAAAAAAATAGTACATTTGAATTGAGGTATATATTGGTTTGTAAAAGCAAATATTCGGTTTTATTAATTTTACGACTACATTACATACAATATTATGTTGTTCGCTATTGAAAATCAATATTGAATTTTACCGAATCAGATATCGGGATGATTCTAAAGGACCTTTTCATTTTAAATTTTGATTTGTACGGTTTAACTATAAGTGAGATATAGATAATATTTGCCAATCATTTTATCATATTGGTTTTGGACATTTTCAAACACAACAAAACCAAATAAAAATTTAAAATTAAAAACTCTTTATGAATGACTTTAACTTTGTTCATATTGATCAAGTAATTTAATCAAGTAGTTTAGTTACTTGATGTGTGTGAACTTCAATAACATTTTATTCAAGTATTTAGTAAAATTGTTTAGTCAAGTAGTTTAGTTCAATTCTATTTATGGGGTGCAAGTAATACCCACCACACTTATATCACAAACATATAACAATAAACAAATGACTGTGGCTGTTTACATAGTTTTCTTAAATTACTTGGTACTTTAATAAATTTTCAAATTATAAGTGTGAACAATTTTTGATGAAGTGTTAGTACTATTTGCTACTTGGCTAAATTACTTGATCAATGTGAACAAGACTCACAACGAAAACAGTATTTCAAGAATTGCTCAAAACTTGAAGTATAAATCAATAAATACATAATCAACACTCAGTAAAAATTTGAGTAATATTTTTTAAAAATGTAATATGGAATAACCCTGGGAAAATTTTTTTTTCTTGACTTTCAGAATGTTTATTAGAAAAATTTATACGGAATAATTTTAAAAAATATGGAAAAAATTGGCCTATTAGATAAACAATTAAATTAAAATAATTGTTTTAAAATACAATACTGTTCGCAATCTTAGTATAGTATGCATATATGTGTTATAAGGTAAATAACCCGATTAATAATTTTTACTTTACTTTCATGGAACTTAACTCATTCGTTAAGAAATTATAACGAATAATAATAACGAAAAAATCGATAATTTCGATTTTTAACCGTAAAATAATGAATGACTCGTGTCCAACAGTGAACCATGAGCAAAAAGTACACAATGAACTGTTAGATTACGTACTCCTGAGAATATGACAGCTGCTCTTCAGCTTATTAAAGTTGTGGAGAAAATAAGATAAGCTGCAAAATGATAAAGAACCCTTCTACCGATTTAGGCGACTAAAGTCAATTAAACAAAGATCTCCAACTTGTATACTAGTGAACAATCTCGACGTCCTGTTTCCCGAAAACACTTTAAGAATTATATAGAACTATAGGTATTCCGCCAGACACTTTAGGTTTGTTGTCCAAAGAACTATTGAATCTTCTTAGTTTTATTTATAGCGTAGTTCACTGTGTACTGAGAGTGGTGATTCACTGTACACAGAAAATCAATCCGATCGCTTTAAAAAAAATACAAATATCTTACAAGATTAGATAAATAGTGTCCAATTGAATAGAGTAATTGAATAGAGTCTATTTTTTAAAGTATATTTATGCAATTTCAGAAGTAATATCAAGTACCTGGTAGCTGGTTCACTGTTTACCCTATTATACAACGTCGACTGTTGCCATAATTTAATAAGATGATAAATTTGACAAAACTATTATAGAAGAGACCTATAATAAATTCATTATTGTAAAAATATTAAATACACTGTTCAATCATAATCAATTTAGTTTCTAAATTCTTTATATACAAAAATAATTATTAAGTGCCACGAAAATATAGATAAGTAAAAAAAAAGTATGTTATCTTTAATCTCAAATAAAAAAAAATGGTATAAAGTAATTTTTCAGTAGTTTAGCTTTCACTATAAACTTGTTCAATCGGGAAAATGCACTTAAGAGAAAAATTGAGGACACAGTAAAATATAACCTAGCCTGTATGTGCACATATGTGAATACATGAATACATGAATAAATATATAAAGTATGTATTTATAAATGAGTTCCTTACTAGAAAAAAAAAAGACTCATCTAGACGAAAGCATGAAACTTGACATGCACGTTCACGTATATACTGCAATAAACTTTACATAGAATATATTACAATTTTATCATACCTCTATAGGAAACAAGAAAAGATACATTCGAGGAAATAGCAAAAATTATCAAAATATTTTATTTGGTAAATATAACAATTTTTTCTCGATTCAAATCTGGTAAATGGGACGTTTTCTTTTTGTTTAGTTGGAAGATACTTAAATGACGAATTACAACTATTTTTTTTAAGAAATTGAAAATAAATAAACCAAAATTTATATATTAATACGTGAAGCAAAAATTTTGGATCCCTTTTTTACGATAATTGGGCGAACGGAAGTTTATGAAATTTTGCACTTATAGTTTATATAGAGAGTGCTACAATTTTTTAAAAATTATGTATAAAAAATATATTAAATCAATAATAAAAAACATTGCACACAGTTTGATACACACATATTTAAGTGGTGTGGCTTATATTACACACACACTACCATACACACGCATGGATACTCTTTTGTTTAAAGACGTAAAGTGAAATTTACTTTTAAATTATTATGGTCGAATTTCAAACGCTATAATGGGACTCTGGTCTTAGTAAACAGTCCTGGCGAATGTGGTCTGGCGAATAACATGAAATATTTGTTTTAAAATTCCGAAATCATAAATTAAAATATATCAAACTTTTAAGAAGCCTCGTGCAGTACCGGCTAGGAAAAAATAATTACCGACTACGATAAATTTTCAAATATTTGTTTCTTTGTTATCTACTAGATGAAAACTTTTAAAAACTAAATAACTGCAAACTCTTGACAAAATATTTCATAATATAAACTTATTAGATTGAAAACTTCAAAAATATAATATATTATTATCATCTTTCTTCTTATAAAAAGCGATTTTATTCATTTTTCCAGACATTCTAACCTCTCAAACTTGATGATTAGTTCTTTGATGTTGGCTTACAGCGATTTGATAATTAGGAAACCTGCGTTTATTTGTCAAAAGTAAATTAATTATAAAAGTTTATAATTTCAAATTTTTAACTTTTCTTTAATTTTTATTTTTCAAATAATTCCTTTTTTCAAAACATTCCATTTTCAAAGTATGACTATATTATCCAAATCAAGGCCATAGACATTTTCTCTTGTGTCTTTTTGAAAAATTATATGAAGCTTCCTATTCAATGGCCAGTACCTAACCGAATATCGCTTGGATACTTAAGTAAGTTTAAACCTATCCTATCTTTACCTCAAAAATAACCTGATTCAAGTATGAACCAAAAATCCAGAGATTCGTCCTACATCAAACACAAATATCGCTTGGTCATTTTTACTATAGAAGTAAAAGCCAAAAACAGGTAGACATGTGTCATACTATTATGAACAATACGAGAACTTCCTTGAAATTTATTTAAATTAAAGAAATTGATGGAATAAAATATATATGAAAAATAAAAATAAAAATATAAATAAAATGCTAAATTTATTGAAAATGTCATAGAGATTTTGTCAGTAGTATGTTTATGTCGAAGATCTTTTGGTACGGGAAATTTTTTTATGAATATTATTTCGGGTTATATTTTTTACTAGGGATATTTTTTGAAAGTTAAATATACTCATGTCATTGAATAATCACTAGAAACTAATGTTTATATTTCAATTAAAACAGCCTGTATAAAAAAAAAAGCATATAATAATAATATACATATGATATTATACAAACTTATATTGTTGTATGTATTAAGAGCTTAATGCGTTATCTTTTAAGAACGTGTCATATTACGATGCTAGTTTGAAAATAATAATATATAGAAAATGGAATAACAGCACTTTTTTTGTACAAATATATATTAGATGAGAGGTGGCGGAGAAAGCGGGTGGAGGACAAAGCTGTATACAAACATACATAAAGTTTGGTTTAAAATAAGTAGGTAAACAGTGTATATGTATATGGATGGTATAGTATTATCACTCATTTGTTTTTGAATTATTGCAATAAGTACAAGCTTAACTAAAAAACAATGTATAGTGTGTCCCAGTACAAATAGTCCCGGTACCCATAAGTATAACAAATCGTAAGTATTTCGAAAAATTTGTATATTAATAGAGTAACCTACGTTAAAAAAATTGAATTTCCGAAAATTCTGAGAGATTTTATCTAAAATATAAAAAATATGTTTGTTTAGGTATAAAAAATGCATAGTCTGAGTTTTCTAACTCCAGATTTGACCGCAACCCTTTTTATCCACCTAAAAAAGGTTTTTATTTTTCCCTAAAATTAATTATAAATATATTAAAGAAGTTTCTCGAATATCTAAACACTATTTAAGTAATCTACTAAGACTTCGGTACTAATTCTGGATGGTTTCATAGAAATCTTTTAAGTTTACGAGAAATCAAAGTAAGCCAGATGAAGACATAAATATTTAAACATATGTAGGTGAAAGCATACAATTTATGTCAGATATTTTTATTGGGTAGATGAATAATTAATCCTTATTGGTACGTACCATCCTGTAATATGATGAAATACAATTTTTTGATAATTTTAATCGCATAAGGTCGTGAAGTCAAATCATCTATATGGATTATTTCAGCCATTCCTTCCAACTCTCGTTCTCGCCGTTCCTTCTGATATGAAGACATACTGTACTCATATTTTAATCTGGTACACCTAGGACGTTTTTGTTCGCGAGACTTTACAATGTATTTAATACTAATACAGTATGCAAATCATGCCGAAGGCTTTTCAAAGTCATGGAATTTTGAGATAACTCTATAGTACATTAATTTGTTACACCTATGATAGGAGAGACCAAGCGGGGATTTTTTAATTTTCTGGAACGCGTCAGATTAAGATATGGGAGATACCTTACCCCTTGTTGAGTACCTCCACAAAATCTTAGCTGTCTTATGGTACTGCGTGTATAGGGTAGCCGATCAGAATATTAATACGAAAAATCAATGGTTGGATTTAATCGAGCGCGTCAGTAAAAGATAAAATAGGTTGATTACGCGCTGAAAAGTTCATTTTACTAATATAACAATTTGAGCATGCTATCCTATATACGCGACACAACAAAGAGAGCTAAGATTTGGTGGAAGTACTCAACAAAGGGTAAGGTATTTCCCATATCTTAATCTGACGGCTCCAGTAATTCCAAAAACCGCCGCTTAGGCTCCGAACATTGAAATTTCAACTCAATCGGGCAAGCCGTTCCGGACATATAAATAAATATATTAATTATATTATTTCTCTAAAATACCGATATAATATAATTAAAAAAAGTTATGCTTGATTCACACGCCGCTGATTTGATCGCTGGATTGCTTGCTTGATTTTGTAGTTTGGTTCGCTGTCGTGCTGAGGCTGTGACGGAATTATGTAATAATCGAAATCTTGTCGGGATTATGGAATGCCGGGAATTATAACGGCTTCTATGCGATGTTCGATTCACACGATGCTCGATTTCAGCTTTTTTCATACTCAGCTTACTAGACGATAACTGACTTACTGCAAACAAAACCCACTAGACTTTATTTTTAATCGAAAGATGTGTAACCATGGAAATAAAAATCCACCATTGCAAGCATCTAACTGGTTATAAATAAAATAAACCCAAGGAAAAAGTACGAGAAATAGTATATGAAGTATCGCCAAATTCTAGCAATCGCCCAGACAATGGACCTCATTTACAATCACAAATTCCACCATAGCTGCCATCAAAGCACCCCGTAAGTAATCCAACGGACGAACCAGTATCGTGAGAGGCAGGCTTTACCTTAGCTACTACCTAACTGACTGCGACAATTTTATGGGATTGAAATCTAGAAAGTAAATTTTTCCATCTCATATTCAATAGTTCGTCAAAATAATGACATAAGTGGTTTTTGTATAAGAAAATTAGATGTTATAATAAACCATTCTTTGTTCCCTTTTATTGTATAGAAACAGAAATTCATAAGTAGAATTCACAAATGGTTTATTTATCAACCAGAAGGGGTTAATTTACAAATATAATAATATGACCTGTCTCATTCGTTGTCAAAATATCACATAATTATGTAGGTATTTATTCATTCATGTACAGATTGAAAGAGGATTAAAAACTATAGAATGATAGTCGATTATATAACATAGAATTCTTGGGGATTGAAACTCCAGTATTTGGATTTCTATATATTTAACTTTAAATGTGAAAATGAATGTTTGTGTGTCTATGAGGACATTGAACTTAAAAAGTATTCTATAGATTAATCATCCATCTCTAAGGTCTACAGGACACCGTCTGATTATTTTTAATGACTAATAACAAGCTGAAATATCACGAAAAATATCGTTATTGTTAATGCAACAACTTTTTCCTTTACGAAACTTCTGAGACATGTTCATTCTTTTCTTGGCTTGTTATTGTTATGAGATGATCATTTAATAAAAAATTTAAAACCATTTTGTTCATTATTATCTAATAATCTTTTAATTAAAATAATAATTAAACAAGTAAAGATTACAACTAACAGAATTAATTGTTTAGAAGATAATCGGCATATGGTTCAGTATCAATGTTTTAACTATTTTTGATGATAATCATTCATAAAATACTCGAAATATGCAGCCCATATAGTTTTAAGCACATATATTATAATAATATATATTGCGATGAGGAGACCACGTACTGCTAGTTGAGTCTTAGGTGTGTAGCATTAATATTATTTATACCGGACAAATATAGCAAATATATGAGGATATTTTAAATTTTGTAACTCTAGAAAATTGTAACTTTACAATTAAAAGAGCGTGTGAAAGAGCAAAATCATTCGAGTGGATCTCATAAATCATGACACAGCTTATAAGCCTTGAGAAATGGAAGAAACTTTCAAATGTTTGTGTCTTTCGAAATACAACACCCTAAACAATTTGTATTGCTTATTTTTATACACAACAAATACTACAAAATTCTTTGTAAATTTTACTAATGTAAATAATTATAAAAATATGATTCACAACTAATTGCCGAGTATTTAAACAATCCACACTGTCACACAAAGAAATGTACAGAAATGAAGATGAATAATTATGATATTTTCCATGCCAAAACATCCTTAATTAACAGAGCCTAATTCTCTTTTAATATGAATACATAACAATTTTAAATAACTAAATTGACCATTCATCAGAAACAAAGTAATACAACATAGTTTTTTTTTTTTTTTTTGAGTATACCTATGGCTATTTATTAACCTTTCGAAAATTAAAGTTTAATTCTGACATGATCGTAATGTTTGTTTATTTCTATTTCAGAAAACATAACAAAAAAAAAAAATTATTTAATTATTCAGCACAAAAGAGAAAATAAATAATAAAAAGTAAATACACAAAAAAGTATGGAATTTGAGAAAAGAAAATACTTTTTTTTTTTAAACTAATAGTAAAAATATACGAAACCAGTTACATGGAAGACGAAAAAATAAATTTATCAACAAAGTATTTCAACAAATGAAAAATAAACAAAACTGCAAACCTATAATGTGGGAAACGTATAATATGTTATGGTAAAAGGAGTGGGTTACACTAACTGGTAAAAATGAGTGCTTTAAGTAGAATTTAGAAGAATATTTTCAGCGTTTCTTGTCTTGGGCAAACTTTGAGAAAGAAACGCACAAAGATTAACGATTTTCAATCTCAGCTTATATTTTTGCAAACTATTTTATTTTTTATTTTAATTCAATGAAGACTCTTCATTGATATTAATCAAAGTTAAAATCGAAATATTATTATTTCAGGCTTTTTGTTTTGCCTGTATCTCAAAGAAAAACATATTAATAAAATAACAGCCAATTTTTATACTTTTATAGGGGCAATCAAATCTCTAAAATTTACTGGTTTCAGTTAGTGTGTGGATTCAAGTATGAGACATATTTTCCCTAAACCTTGTCAATTTGGTTTTTTCCTTGATAAATTCTTCAAAAATTTTCAAGATTTATAACGATATTCGTTTAAACAATTTTTCAACTTCGCTGAAAGTCTCAGTATCTCATTGGATATCTCTCCAATAATATTATGCAAAAACACGTAAAACGAAAAATCGTGACAATAATTTGAATAGTAGAGCGTTGGGGAGCAAAAAATTTTCAATTGCCATTTTGTTTGACGTAAAATGAAAATTGTTTCAAATTTTGGTGAAGCCTTCAAACAATCCAAAGACTACTGTGGTCTTTTTTTACCTTGTGTCTATTAGCATTTCTTAAAAGAACAACAAATAAATCTGTTATCTGCTTAATATGCGGATTTGATCGATGATCTACCCACTAGTAGTCAGCGAAGTGATATAATACTAACATAGAAGCGTAGATTTTAATCTAGAATATTTTATCTGTTTAGTCTGTTTACACTATCACTAATATTTAAAAGATTGATCACCTCAGTTTTTAGTTGCCTTTCGAAGCCAATCGAGTATCTTTGGAGATTTGCAATATTATTGTTGCTAACAGTTCCCTATTGTTAAATCCTATAAGCCACACAGGTTTATAACTTGTTTTATTAACTGGCAATTAATTGCCTAATGATAATTTAGAACCCAAAAGCCAGTATAATTTGGAAAAATTTCATGTTTTCTTTTAAATCAAATATGTGTATACCATGAGAGTCTTCTTTGAAGGTGTATAGCCAGGTATTAAAGTTAATTTAATTCCAGGACACTAACACTTGTCATTGTAGCAGTCACGTTACTAAACCAACGGTCTTTAGCTTGTGTTTTTTGTTTTGTCTCTGTACGTATTCAAGCAGGTAAAGAAGAAAGAGTAATAATGTACTAGACTGACCTAAACAGCAATGTTATTTTGTCCAACTTTCCTCTATATTCTTTTATAACCTATGTGTAGCATTTAATAATAAATTTATAGGAAATATATTTTATTTAATAAAGTAAGTAAACAATACTTAAATTTGATATAACGTACAATTTTTTGTATCGAGTTTGTAGTATTAGAATTTGTACTTTTGTATTTCGGAATCGCCTGAAGCAATAGCAGCATAAATAAATTTTTTGTTTCGCGTTTATTCTACAAGTTTTTCATAATTTCCTAACCTTTAATTCGTAATCTACTATTGAAAATGACATATTAAAATCAAAGCTAACAAAATATTGATATTTTGGGCATATTTTATATCGAATTAGAAAACGATTTTTACTGGATTTATTCATCAAAATATAAGTATTACATCGATATTTTGAAGAAATGTGATTCATTACCCCCCAAATTCACCTTAAACTTTGCAAAAGGAATTTTTACATTTTCAAGAAATCTCCAAATAAATAATAAAAAAACTTTTTTTTATCATGTACGTTACAAAAGGAGATTCGTTAAGTTTTGTTAATAAGTTGAGGGGAATGTGTATATGTTGGTTGTCATCTTTTTTAACCAGTTATTTTTCTGCATAGAACTTTTCAGAGAGCATGAAATTTAACTTATTTTTAAATCATCCGATATTTTCTTACTTTCTTAAAGTGTAGATACTGAAAGATAAACTTTAACTATATGGGAGATTCTCTAGGGATTTTATATATACACATCACATATTACATCCTCATCTAGTCCATATTTATGTGTATAGCAACAACATTTCGTTGGCAAATAGTAATAGTACGTTGATTCTCTTTACTTTCAAATAGGAATACAAAGTGTTCCTAAATAATGTGTTCCAAAATCATTTTAAAATTGTGTGATTCGGGCATCTTGTTTTATGGAATCTCGGAGATTATGTTTTATGTGTTTGTTTTTAAATGTTGGCGGTGTTGAAGATAAAAAACGGGCGCATACGATAAGATTTGTCTGATCCGAAAATCTGATGATTAACGTACACCTTCAGACGGTTCTATAAGAAATTCTGATCATACATTTGACAAAAACGCATATTATCGGATATCAACGGATACGTACAACGAACCTAAGAACTGTCAAATATTTTAAATTTATTACTTACTTTTTTGACAGATGGTGGACAAACTTCAGATAACATCGAAAGAAATTTTTATAAGAAATTCTGATGCATACTTCAGACAGCATCGTATGAATGCAAACACAATAAGATTTTTTGATCAGAAAACCAGATGTCTTATGTAGAACTAAAATACATGCTTAGAGTTACATCAAATTTTCTGATCAAATTTATTACAAATAAAATTGATTGGCGTGTTATCTATGGGAGTCTGATTTCAACGAAGTATTGTATGCTAGCATAACGGTGCCAAAGATATCAAAAATTTTGTTATTATATGAATCTTAGTTACGTTATTAAACGGAATTCGGATATTACCTTTGCTTTCTATCCTCTTCTTGAAATTTCATCGCTTCTGTTGTCTTTTCTGTACGATTTTTATACCCGTTTCTGTGTTTTTTCATTGATATTTAATTGCTTAACCTGGTCTTTCAGCCCAGTGAATTGTTTGTTGAGGTTCCATGCGTTTTTGAGTCGAAAGAAAGCTAGTTGGTGGAGGATATTTACTGGTTATTGGGGTGATATGACTTTCCAATCTTAGGAAATTAATTTTTCATATTTGTGTGTTGTAAAACCCATTCTTTTGGAATCATATATTACCAACTTGTTTATAAACACGCAATCAAAACGTTTCTGGATACCATGAAAAATAATGTCACACATTCAATACTAATTTTCTTTTGGAATCATATACTATATTACAAGCAAGTTCATATACACCCAATCAAAACCTAATGTCCCACCCTTAATACTAATTTCAAGAGCAGAAGTAAAGCTTAGAAAAATCAAATCTCACAAACGTGTTTAGAACTGTGTTTATCAATGGCATTAAATATTGATGGACATCTACGTCTAAATGGAAATACCATTCCATTGATGGATTCAAGTAATGAATGGTACATTGAATTGTAAACAACATCAAAGAATAACTAGATAGAATTAATACCTGTATGTTTATCGTATAGCACTCGTAGCATAATTTGTTTTTAGATTAACTTCATTATCATTGAAATGCAATACAACCGAGTTACATTATAAGCTCATGTAAATGAAAAGTGATGGATTTATTGGAGACCTAATATAAACATAGATGGAGTATATTCTAGTTGAAATATTGTTTATATAATAATAATAATAATAATAATAATAATAATAATAACCCATATAGCAATATAACTTCCTAAAGTAATTTTATTTATGATTTAGATATCAGAATTAGTTTTAAAAATTCTTTAAGAAGTCATTAAGACGTCGCATGCACCATTTAATACCTGAAGACTTCATGAATAAAAATGCCTTAAGAATTCTTTTTTCTGACTACTAAATATAGATTCGTTTCTCAGAGACTACGAAAATATATAAATCATATATCTTTTTCTTAAATACACCTTACCAGGATCCCTAATACTATTACTTGTGAGTCCATTGCTCTATCCATCACACAATAATCGTCATAAATATTATGCTCAAATATTAGATATTTTGTGTACAACAATTGATGAATATCAATATTTTTCATAAATTAGTTAGATAGCACTGCAAATCTAGATAAATTTGGGAACTTATATAGAATCTCAAAAACAAATTTCATCCACGTTAAAGGAATTTGTAGTCAAACTAATTCGTTAGTTAAAGTAAAATACGATTGAAAAAAACAAAGACCATGAAATAAAAACTAATTAAATTGTAGGTTACTATTCGAAAACAGTATATCAAATTTGAGTGAAATGCACATCTGAAAAATTAAATCTAATCGGGTTCTAAAAGAGACCTCAGTATAAAAAGTTTTGTGTTAAAATTTTAACTTATTATCCATATCCGAAACCAAAATTTTATATCCATAACATTCCTGCTCTTTACATAGCCTCTCTCTTTGCATCGATACAGTGTATCGAGTTCTTGGGCCAAAATGGCCTGTTGCGATTAGGTGGACGTTACTACAGTATTATATTGTCATCGTGTCGTTTACACAATTTTGTTAGAGGTTGAAAATTGATTGGAAAGATTCTGATACAGCGACCAAATTAATAAAAAAAGCTTGAAAAATAAGATGTTATATTTTTTGTGAATGAAAACATGACTACTCTATTCGAACACACAATAGCTATGTATATTCGAACATAAACAGTCAGATAAATAAATACAGTAACATTTAATTTCTGATATTATTTTATAGGTAAATAAAAAGAACTATTGGTGTATATATATATAGCTAAAAAGCTTTGCTACTTGCAACGGACGATGAAACGCAACATTATGCACTTGCAAGTTGTATGAATACGACGAAACACAGATTATTAAATTTATACTATGATATGTGATACAATATATGTTTTATGGTGAAAATATCTAGGCAAATATTCATTCGGCTAGACATACGATTGCTCTCTTTCAATGATACAAGTTTCAATTAAAATTTTAATACTAGAGCATATGCTAGAGTATCACTAATTGTCATTAATAATAGGTATTTCTAATTCAGTAAATAGGGGTGTGTTGACTTCATTTTTTTATGTCTTCAATCGAAGCGTCTTTACTTCAGGAATATGGATGTGAAGTTATTTTAAGTAAAATATGGATATTACCAAACGTTTCTCGGGTCAGCTAGTGTGGAATAAAAACTTCTTTGGAATCCTAGAAATTAAATAGAACTGTATGTATTTGTATGACATATAATATCCCTTTTCCAACAAGAAATACCTACATAATTGATTATCGACTATACCAATACTATAGAATAATAAATGGGACATGCAATTAATTACCTATATCAAGATATTTTCAATTGATCGCCATAAGTCTCGGTTAAAAATAATTAGCCCGTGCCTCGCGTCTACTAACGTCGAAATATATATTGAATAATTAAATAAGTGCCTTTTAGTCAAATAATTATTTATCCAAACTTATATTATTTCCACGACATGTAAAATAAAGTACCTACATTACATTGCACATCTACAAACTCATTTTATCCGTCACTGATTCGTTCTGAGTAGTGACTGACTGGCGCAACAAACTCCATAGACAAAGTCTGTATATGTATTTATGTTTAACTTTGTATAAAGAATAATGTAAAATGCCCACGGTCATTATATAATACTGTTTATGTAAATCTATCCACACATGATGAAAACAAAAATCAAAACTCTTTTGCACTCGGTAAAAAAACATACGAATTTATAATCTTTAAAAAATGTTGATGTACTTGGTTCAATTTTTTCTCCAACACAACAGATGTTAAAGACATAAATGCCGCTGGCATAGTTTTCACCAGAAGTTATAATTCTGAATCAACCAAGATTTTAGGTCTAAAAAGCGTTGTCGTTAGTATAATGAAATAAATATATTGTGTGTAACGAAATTACACGTTATATATACAATATACATTATTATTATATATTTATTAAAAACTGTATTGACTGGATATTTATAGTATTTTTATAATGGCTATGATTAAAAAAAGTTTACACATTGATACTGAACTATATGTAGAGTATGTCAATTAACTCTGTTAGTTGTTATTTCCACTTATTTTTATTCTGGTTTTAAACATTATGGTTTTTAACATATATGGTTTGAAGCCAATTTAAATATAACAAAAATTTTGATCAATAGTCCAATTTTTTTCGGGAAACCAGTTAATTTTGTTTTAAAACATGCACAATAAGAAGGAAGAGGTTTTATATAATTATTTTCTGGAAATTTTTTAACAAAATTAAATAATAAAGCTTCTTTATTATAAAATAATATTTATAAATGAACATATTTTAGGTAAACGGAATTCAATCGCAACCATTAATAATAATGAAGGGAACGGCGGCAAGCATATTGATATTCACATATACCCACTTACCTGTTACACTTCAATGCTTCAATGAAGAGCTATAATAATTTTTTCTATTCTATGTACGTATACTTAAAAATACAATAAATATATAATATAATAAATATACATTATATATAAAATACAGTTAGTTTACTTCTGGCTCATCTATGAGTATATTAAAAACTATCATTAGTAGCTCTGTTAGCTGTATACCTCACTCGAAAATTATCCAGAACCTGCATCTTCCTTGATTTCACAAAATGGAGGAGAGTCAAAATAAAACTTATATATTTTATTCCTGATAATTCCATCGCATATCAATACAAACCCTGCCTTTCTATCTTGTGTAGAAAAGAACTTGATATTTTTATAGATTCTCCCCAAAAGAGTGATAGAAGTATCCCAAAAATATGTAGTAAATTTCCTGAATTTGATAATCATATCTACCAAATTTGATCATAATCTAAAATTACATATAAAATAGCGGAACCAACATAGATTAATAGATATGGTCAAACGAAATAAAACATCATCAAGTTATATCGATTAGGAGTGATTAGTTTGATTCAGTAAGACTTATTTTTTAAAGTTAAATAATTTAATATAAATCTTTACTTATTCTTCTGGCCATTTCTAATAAGCATAAATCTTATATTTATAAGATTTATGACTATTAGAAATGACCAGAAGAATTAGTAATACACTAATTTTATTCTTTCCAAAAAATCACCCTAATTTTAGGTTTGATTATGCTATAATGACTTGATTTTAATTAATTAAAAGAAAAATGAAAACCATTCTTTGATAGGAAAACTTTAAAAGTTTGAAGAAACTTCTGATACCTTAAAAGACATAATTTAACATTTTGGAAATTTAACATTTCTAGCGAACATAACTGGCTTAAAAATCAAACCCATGAACAGAAAAGCTAAGATGAGATTTGTACTAATCTCTGACTAGATTATCATAAGAGCCAATTTACATAGTTTGAGTGTTAAATCATTAAAAAATATACCAATAAATGAAAATTGCGAATACAATAAAATGAAAATATAAGTCTAGATAGACATAACATATATGACCAAAAGTATTCTAAGCGTCAAAAACTGCGATACAAAGAGAAAAGAAAGAGGAAGATGATTACTGCGCTACGAAAAATTAAAGAATCATAAGTGTAATATGTTGGATAACCAAAATTATATGAATAGAACCGTCATATAATAGAACCGTGTGGCCAGATATCCTGAAAGAGGTGGAAGCACGAACCAAGCAGAACTAATTACTTGCAAATTTTATTATGATTGTTTTGTCATCACTTTAGTCGAAATCAACTTTAACGACAAAATAGATATTAATACTTAGAAGTTGAAATAATTCACTTTAGACAATTCGGAAGTGAACGAACTTTATCTTTATAACAATTTTATAACAATTGTAAAATAGCACTTCAAATAACTTTCAATAACTTGTGAGGACTAAGTGTATAGATTTTTATCAACGAAATAGCTATTTACACTTTAAAATTAATGGGATGTAATTTACACGTTAAGCGAGTGATAAAATTTCGGCGCTGCTGCCATTCATAACAAATTACCAGTGGCTGCAAACTGCCCCGAACTTCAGTAGCTTAGCCTTAATTATATAATAGATGTCTTGTGATTTATAGACAGGGGAAGAGCGCTGGACGTCATTTATGCCCCGGGCGTCAGAAGGTATAAATCCATTCCTGCAAATTATATTAGCCATTTAATGGAAGGAGAATGGAATTGAATAATATAACTAAATCTTAAAATCAACAGAGGATCAGAGAACAGTTTTATATCAATTTATCAGTAAAGATTTAATACTTACACAAATAACTAATATCATTGTATAACTTACGTAGCTTTTGACTCAGGTGTTCTACTTTGGAATTCTACCCTGACTACATATTTCCTTATTGCTTAAATATCGAAAAATAATTTTATCATTTTTGGATATTTACATTGTTATGAAAAAATTTTTTCTAAAAAAAAGTGTAAAATAAAAAACTTGACTGCAGTACTTTCAAATAATATGTTTTAAATACTTTTGTGAAAAAGAAAATTTTTAACATGTACAAAAATTTTTGAAAACCATAATATCATCGAAAATTTCATATATCTCCAACTTCGACACATCTCTATCTGAAACTCCGATTTCAAGAGATATCTCAAAAACTAAATTTCTAGTCGTCAAAAAATCCGTTGTTAAATGTTTGTTGTTTTAGGGTTAAAGTTAACTTATAAATCGTTTTATCAAAATCTGAAACAAAATTTCATTGTGGTTTTACTCAGGCATTGAAAATATATTTTGTCATAAAACAAATCATACAAAAAATCATTTTGGCTCCCAAAACTACACATACAAATATAAAATGAGTGACATTTATATATATTTAAAATCTTAATCATCCTAAATTAAGCAAAAACCCAGCAGGTATTTTTTTAGTTTTTCGAAACTAAAATTTAAAATATCATTCAAACATATATTTTTCGGTAATATTAATTAAATTAATATTCAAAATACATAAAATCTTATTAGGTGATTTTACGATTTATATTTTGTATGATTCTACTAAAAGTAGGAGCCGGACAGTCTTCAATACGATGATGAACTAGTCACAATAGTACCGTGCACATAGAGTATCATGATAACGTGTAAATAGCCACAGTATTTTATAAAATTGTGCTTATTTTACTTCCCATTGAGATGTATGGTAAAATAAAATGATATAATCACATCGGGTGTGGTTTAAAAGGTACTTGTAAACTTATGAAGAATAAAATAAGTATGAATTGCTTCAAGTAATAAAATTGTGATTGTGAGAATGAATAAATTAACATCAAATATAACAATAAATACACTACGCTTCTATTAATTTGTACAAGTATTATTTACTTATTACTTAAAAAACACGACATAAAAAACAGGTAATTATAAAAAAAAATTAATTAAGAAATATAAATAATAGGAAATTTCTGACCGAACGAAGGTATACTAATAGATGATTTTGCATTTCGTTTATTGGTATCTACCTACCCACTCATTCCACTGGATTA